>NMUG010012392.1:0-10375 GCA_002855965.1 Monotropa hypopitys
TGGATGCTATGTTATAATCAACGCTCAAAGCGGCGCCTGTCGGAGTCATGGTTGGAGTGGACGACGGGTTATAATCAACGCTCGAAGCGGTGCCCACCGGAGCCACGAGTTGTCGGAAGGTGTCGGCCTCTGCAAAGGTGGATGGAAGGTAATGTTCAACGCTCAAAGCAGGCCTGCCGGAGCCACACTCTGCCGGGAGCTATCAGGCTTTGCTCCTTTGTATTTCTGGAAGATAAGTTCTCTGTTCGTGCCGAAGAGGGATTGCTTCGTGTCGATCCCTTCCTTTCCTGAGGGGGGATGTCCCCTGACCCTGCCAAGATTTATGAACCAGAGAAAATACAGATGGCAGTAAATAACTTTGTTTAATGAACCAATTCAGGAAAACAAGAGCTATGAGTCCTTTTGGGAATAAAAGTATCCAGAGGCTTAGTTGGTCGCCTACGGAATAAGGGGGATGTTTTCCTCCGCTCCAGTTGGTGGCCTGGGCTGTCGGGCTGCTTCTTGGGTTTTTTGCCTGTTAATCCATCGATCGAGATGCCCCTGGCGGACCAGGAGTTCTATATAATCCTTGAACGACAGGCAAGTGCTGGTGTAGTGTCCCTTCTCCTTGTGATAGGTGCAAAATGCACGCCTAGTGTAGTTTGTTTCGGTTCCCTTTTTCTGATCCGGACGCCTGTAGAATGGTAGGTCTCGAATTTGCTTGAGAATCATATAAGTTCGCTCGGAGAAGACAGTCACCTCGGCCACATAGTCCTCCGGTTTTGGCCTCCGAACCTCTCCGGTCTTTACAACATTGATTTGCCATCGTGGAGCGGCCCGGGGGACTGAAGTGAGCAGCCAGATGATTGCTGGACTACACGATCAGCTAGAAGGTCCTCTAGTTGGCAGAATTTGTCCACTCTCCGCATGAGATCTTCCATATCCTCCGGAGAGTTGATCACGAGCTCTCGGAAGTTAAGGTTGTCGCGATGCCCTAGTCACAGTCTTGGATATCGTCGTAAAGTTCCCAGTAATGGTCAGCATACTGCCAGAGGGACTCTCCTTGGCACTTCTGGAGACTAATTAGGGCACTAACGTCCTTTCTCTGAGTGGTACTTGTGATGAAGCGAGCAAGGAACGCTCGTTCAAGATCCCTGAAGCTCCGGATGGATCCTTTTGGGTGCTTGATGAACCAAAGGGAGCCTTGAGTTCTCAATCTTGTGGGGAAGACTTTACACATGATGGCTTCATCGGCCGTGTAGAGGGACATAACCTGCCTAAAGTAGATAAGATGCGTATAAGCGTTAGTTTTGGGATAATACCTGTCAAATTTGGGTAGATCGAACCCAGTTGGTATTGTTGCCGACTCGGTCGTCCGAAATTAGGGAGTGGCGCTGAGCTGCCCCAACCTTGCATCCACACTCCGGAGGGCATTTGCCTGTGGGTCCTTCGGAGTCTGGCTCCTTCTCTGTCGGCGACACTCAGTTCTATCATTTCTTCAGGACGAGGAGGAGGTGTGGTGCTGGTGCCTGCGCCGATGGATCCTCTCTGGACTCTAAGGGGCTCGGTTGCGCTACTCTGGTCGGACGGGGACGAAGACCCCGTGGTCGTATACATACAACATCCCATCCGATACTGCTAAGGACTGGGCACTTGGGGTGGTCTCACTGTGCCCTTGTAGCTCAGGGTCTTCCTCGTGTCCTCTTACCGACTGCCGCGGCGGGTCTGCTCCAATCTTTTCCTTTCCGGGTCTATGCCGACTCCTCTCCCTGGATTTTGATGTTGCAGAGGCTGCTCGTGGGGCCAGCTGACTGAGCTTGGCAACCTGCTTTTTAAGAAGGGTTATCTGTGTGTTCTTTTCCCTCATCATTCTGTCCATGACAGTGGTCATATCAGAGCTTGATCCGACCAAGGTATGGCCGATGGTTGGGTCAAGTATTCTTATAGATAGGTGGGGGATCGCCACTGGCGGTGGTGGGGGAGGAAATCTGGAGAACTCAATGTTTTTTGTCGGGGGTGAGAATTCGGTTCCCATGGATCAAGAGGACTGAGAGATGTTGGAATTACCACAAAAAATCTGGAGATAACTGTCTTCCCTAGCAGAATCGCCAATTGTGGTGGCTCTTCTCCCTTTGATCTTTTTGACGGCTGATCCTTCGAATGATGGCATGTCGGCAGTGGGGCGGGCTGAGTGGCCGGTATCCTACCCAGAGGCTCAAGTGGGTTCCCTACAGAGACAAGAAAATAATCCACCTACTTGGCTCCTGCAAAACAAAGGTTAGTGCCCACCGATCGGCAGTGACCGATGGGGCCTCCGAAGCTTAAGTTAGTCTTTTTTTTTGAAGAAGAAGAAGACAAGAGATAGCTAAAGTGGGCCGGAAAACTGGGATCAGAAAATAGAGAGAGCACCCCGTGAACAATACATTTGAGAGGTATTTATAGGGGAAGGCTGACTTGGGGCCCAAGATTGGTGCGTGAACCGCGCGTCGTGGGCTCTCACATGCGACGTTGGCCCCGAATGTTGCACGTACTGGTCCAAATGGGTCGGTGCAGTCGATGGGCCGGTGCAGTCATACAGATGGGGGATCCGCGAGCGGGTGTACGATGTCTATCCTGGGTCACTGCCGAAGGGTGGACCCTCAACTAAATAGTCGGTCGACCGAGAGCCATGTCCTTGCCACAAGTATCATGCATGATGCTCTATCGATCGGCATGGTAGCCGAAGGTCTGAGGTCACTTATCTAACAAGCCCCACTTTGTCCAGATGTTTATGATGCGTCGTGAGGTCTGAGCTCTGGATTGCTCCCTCAGGGATGTTGCTATGTTTTTTCCGAAAGGGATCACCGGACCACTGGTCCAATCCCTCGGACATGGGACTTTGCCGAAGGTCCGCAAGCCCAACGATCCGGGACATCGTAGGACACCTAGGGTCCGGCACTATGTATGATTTCATGCAATGGATTCGATCCTTGAGGCCAATGTCCGGCTACCATATAGAGACTCATTTTTATATATTTTAGAAGCGATTTGGGTTGTGATAGATTTGGTCCTAGCTATTTGGATGTTTCCGGATCAGATCGTAGACATGGATTTGGAGGATTTAGGTCGGATTTGAGATCCTAGACACATTCGGTATTGGATGTTGAGTTGGAGTAAGGTCATAGTCAATCGCGGTCATAGCAAGCAAGGATACATTCACAAGTTAATGACATAGGCGCTTGCTAGAGCGGTAGATTGTGGATATATGATGGTCGTTCACGGTCGGCAAGCTAGTATACACTCGGGAGTTAGTGACACAGGTGCTTGATGGAGCGATAGATCATATGGGACACGATGGGAGTCCATGGGTTGCTAGGAGAGTCGGGAACAAAACAAGGATGACCAGAGTGGCAAGAGGAGAACCGTGGGAGGTGACGAAGATTGGCAGGAGATCACAAAGATTGGCAGGAGATGAAGAGAGTGGCAGAGTTGACAAGAAGGGGTGGACAGAGTTGGAGGACTACCCACCAGATATGATAGACGGACTTACAAGATTTGAGGTTGATCATGGCATTATGGAAGGAACATGGACACCTTAAGAGTAGATGTGATAACAAAAAGAATTTCAAGTTTTGGGGTTCAAAACTCAGGTTTTGATCGATCACGAATTACTAGCTTGCAAGGATACATCCTTTTGAGTGTTGCATTCTGGTTTGGGGTGCTGGTGTAACTCGATTGGTCGATAACACAGGCACTTGCTAGAAGTGATAGGTTGGAGGTGATCAACGGTAATCGAAGGTAGTCTGGTTCTATTGAGAAGGCCTATCATTTGGAGATGTGTGTCATTCGAGTTCCGAGATGGTATTCTGGTTTGTTTTGCAGGTGATTGGTCAGGTGCACAGACTGAATAGAAGATATTGTTTTTCCAACTCTTCAATGCAAAAACAATGGCCGCTAACTCCAAATCGTGGGTTGGATATCCCTTCTCATGAGGCTTCAATTGGCGTGAACCATAGACAACAACATGTCCTGCTTGCATCAAGACACAACCAAGTCCTTTCTTCGACGCATCACAATAAACGGAATAGTTTACTCCCCACTTCGAAATAATCAAAATAGGTGTGGCTGTTAGACATTTATTCAACTATTCAACCAAAGCGTCACATTAGTCGTCCTAATGAAAATGAACTCATTTGCGTGTTAAATGAGCCATCAGAGTGGCTAAATGAGAAAACTCTAGATGAATCGTCAATAGTATCCTTCTATACCCAAAAAACTATGAATCTTGAAACCATTACTTGGGCTCTTCCACGTCAAAAAAACTTCAATCGTCCCTGGATCGATGGCTATTCGACCAGAAGATAAAACGTTCACTATAAACATGACTTTGGATAACCATAACTTGCACTTACTTAACTTGGCATAAAGTTGATGCTCTATTAAAATCTCCAATACGATATGAAGTTGTGATTGATGGTTTTTATCCGAACATGAATAAATAAGGATGTCATCGACGAAGACCACGATGAAGCAATAAAGATATGGATGAAAGAGATGGTTCATGAGATCCATAAATGTTGTCAAACCATTAGTCAATCCAAAAGGCATCACAACAAATTCATAGTGACCATAGCAAGTGCGGAAGGCGATTTTTGGAAAATCTTATCTTTTTATCCTCAATTGATGGTAACCAGAATTCAAGTTGATCTTAGAGAAACAAGTTGAACCACGAAGTTGATCAAACAAGTTGTCCATCCTCGGTATATGGTACTTGTATTTGATGGTGACCCGGTTAAGCTTGCGGTAGTCGATACATAGATGAAGAGAACCATCCTTCTTATTAGAGAATAAAAATGGAGCTTCCCAAGGAAATATGTTTGGATGGATGAATCCCAAGTCTTCTAACTCTTGGAACTGGATCTTCAACTCGAGAAGCTCGGCTGGTGAGAAACGATAAAGTGTCATGGAAATAGGCACAGTACTGGGAAGCAAGTCAATAGGGACTCTACTTCTTAGTACATCTCCAAACCTGGTGACTCTTCTGCAAATTCGTCTGGATAGTCACAAACGACCAACGACAACTCCCCGTGAGTGAATATGCCCTCATCCAATGTCAAGCTAGCTAGAACCAACATAATGACTCCCTTTCTCCCAACCAACAAATATAAGATTCCAATAGATCCCAGTTCTCCTCGAAGAACTCAAAACAGTCCCCACTAAGATCACAAAGACGAACCCAGTGCTTGTGGCTGTCGATGTTGGCACAATACAGTGAAAACCAATCCATCCCGAGGATTATGTCAAACTCAAACATATTAAGAACAACAAAGTCAAAGGAGAAGTGACGCTCCAAAATCATAAGCTCACAATCTAAGCATACCCGTTTAAGAGTTGCCTTACTTTAAATAGGCATGCCAACAAACAAAGGGGGATCTAGGCACTCGGATTCTAACCCCAATGCACGGATGAATGATGCTGCTATAAATGAATGAGATGCAATGAATCAAATAAAACCCTAGATGGGGTATAGAACTATAGAAATGTACCACAAACAACGGAGGCATCTGGTGCTTGAGAAGTGGACGACTGAGTTGCTGTAGTCACGGTGTAGGCACACTCGAAATCCCTCTGTTGTTGTTGAGGCTGAACTGAACTACTAACACTATGATCTCCCTAGGATCCCTGCAATGAACTTGGTTGCCTATGCTGAATCTAAAGAGGAGAACCTCCTGACTATTGCATTGTTCTTGAACTCTAGCTCAGCCTAGGTAGCTGAACCAAACTGGACTTGTTGCGAACACCTTTTCGTAGACAATCCTTGGTATATGATCAACTCTCCCACATAAAAAGCAAAATCTATGAGGATACACCGGACACTGGTTATGCATATGGTTCGTATGACCACAATGAAAACAAGCTCTCGACTCCTTAAGAGCATCTTCTAATGTCCTAGAAGATGAAAACTAACGTGGACCTTAATGTCCCTGAGATGCGAAGATATGATCCCTCTACCTCTTCTACCCTTGACCATCGGTCCCTGATGAAGGACTATTACTAACCACTAGTAACCTCGGCACCTAAACTCTATTTCTTATTATCTGAATCCATTGGGGGCCAACCCGAGAAGAGAGGTCGGAGTTGTGGATATCCAGTCTGAGGTCCAGCCCATCAAGAAGAAGTCAAGCGACCGACCTAGGTGTAGGGCCAATGGTGGGGGTTCCAGGGGCTCACTTCGGTATGGAAGGTTCATTTCCTAGGACAGCTCCCGGACGATAGTGCAGAGTACCGAAGAGTGAACCTTTGGCAAGACAGCGTGCAACCTCAACTGTAGGGAAGATTCTTTTGGGGGACAGCATCCCGGATTTCCCACTCATGGCAGGCACATGACTGACAGCGAATTAGATTTCCGAGATTCCTGTAGCATGTCAGTCCCCTTTTTAGCTTTTCAGCTGCCCAATGTTGTCGGGCACCGACCTTCCACTCAGTCGCCTACGTGTGCAGACAGGACAGACGCACTATCCCAAGGAGCCAGGTTTGAGGTTCACTCGCGCTGAAGTGCGTACGCATCACTTGCCGATGATTCTATAAAAGGAGAGGAGCATTCCACATTTGAGGTACATCGTCTCCCAAGTCAAAACTCTGTCAAATTTCTCTCTCTCTAGGACTCTCGCTGACTTAATCATCGGAGGGTTCATTTGCGACATTGCCGGTAGCCTAACATGTTCTATTTGTGCAGTCAGGTGAAGGATTCAGCCATAGACGATCGGAAAGCAAAACTCCCACTTCAATTGATGACTCTGTTGGGGACTTGCTTTTATTTCTTTTAATTCCTCTTCTCTTCAAGTTGCTGCCATAACAAATGGGTCAGATTGAGAATAACACTTCCAAGAGGAACAGTGCTGATGCTCGACGGGATAAAGGAAAGGGAGTCAACGACGGCACCATAGCTCTGGCAATTGACATCCGTTTTGGAAGATAAATGCAAACTGGTGATGCCAGCCACAACACATCTTGTCCGGATGCTCCGACCAAGATGACCACCAAGTAGTACATTCGGAAGCTGCAAGGTGGCCTTGAGAAAAGGGATGACCAGATTGATGCCCTCATGCGGGAAATGATTCGCCTGAGGGAGGCTACCAAAAAGAAAGGACTGGTCCCAGTACCCAAACACACTAAAAACAATGATCCAGATTACTGGATGCCCTCCCAGAGCAGAGGCACGCCCTCCGACGACAAAAAGGTGTCTGCTCTGAATCGCCTGGGCTGACAGATTGACGAGGTCTCTGCCCAAAGAGGTGGTAACGAAGGCCGTCGCATCAGACGGCGCTTCTCTCCTAGTCGGTGCAGGGACGCATGTTCGGTAGATAGCCAGAGACAATCCATCTTTGACCGACTAGGTCCGAACGCACCAGCACTGGTAGAAATGCCCAGGCAAATGGCAAGGCTAGAGGAATCACCGTCGAGAGAATACCGACAAAGTGATTACTAGGATAGCCGAGCTTCACGTTTGAAGCAAGATGTCACTCAAAGGATCAGGGCAGAGGTCCGGCCAGCCCTGCCGGAGGAGTAACACCAACACGAGAGATTGGCATGCTCCCCATTTGCGCTAGAGATTGAGGTCATGAGTCCCCCTGCAGGCTTCTCTGCCCCATAGTTCAATAAGTACGATCCAAAATTGATTCGTACACCCACCTAGTCCATTTTAGGCAAATGGCGTCTCTATACTCTGAAGAGGATGCACTTATATGCAAGCTCTTCCCCTTCAGCCTTGGTGATGTTGGACTTTTATGGTTTGACCGACTGCCAGTGAGGTCCATTATATCATGGAGGGACCCGTCAATGGCCTTTTTAGATCGGTTCATTGCCAGTTCAAGAGTGAAGAAAGATGTTGATTCCCTCCTCGACCTTTGGCGAGCGAGGTCAGAATCTCTGTGTTAGTACGCAGCCTGGTATTGGGACCTCTACAATGAGATTGAAGACTGTGACCAAAAGATCGCGGTAATATCATTCAAGCTCGGCCTGGACCACTCCAGCCGACAGTTTGAAGATCTGATGTTGTTCCCTCCGGCTACAATGAATGAGCTCATTACCAGAATTGAGCTCCACACAAAACTTGAAGAGGCCAAAGAGGAAAGAAGTAAGGCGGAGTAGTGCTCCGGCCACGGCTTGTCAAACTGTGGTTCGGCAAGAAAGAAAGAAACCAACACTGTCTAGACAACGGAGCCCCAAACCTATAAGCCGTACGAATTTGTAGCTCACACCACCGTGTTCAAGGAGCCGACCTTCTTACTCCTACGCAAAATCGAGAAGGACCTATTTTTCAGATGGCCCGAGAAACAGCTGAGAGCCCCCAGAAAGGGCAATGACAAATTCAAGTGCTCTTACCACAGGGAGAAGGGCCACCTAACCACAAACTGCCGAGCATACAAGGACTTTCTCGAAGAGATGGTAATGGTCGGTCATCTCGATCCTTACATCGATGTAGAAAAGACGATTGTCGAAGCAGCTAAGATGAATCCAAAGTCGTCGCTATGCACGATCAACGTTATCCACCATATGGTGGATCACCATCAGGAAGAGAAGCTCTGGTCAGAGCTAGAGCAGATTGCTGGAAGAGAAGTCCTATCGGTACAATCAGCACCGAAGAAACACAAGTCGGAGCCTAGGTATGCCATTGCATTATCAGATTTGGACTCCGATAGAGTTCAACACCCTCATGACGATGCCCTGCAAATCGCCGAGTGCAACGTCCGAAGGGTCCTCATTGACCTCGGTAACTCAGCCAACGTCATGTACTACTCCCTGTTCAAGAAGATGGGATACAAGGCCGAAGTCCTTGCAACCGGCCGACGTACCACTGGTAGGGTTCAACGCGACATCTGTCTGGCCATTTGAAAAAATCCTCATCCCTGTGGTAATCGTCTCGGTCATAACCGAAGTGGAGTTCGTGGTGTTTGACGTCCCCTCGCCCTACAATGCTATCATGGGCCGAGCTTGGGTCCATAGCATCAAGGGTGTGGCCTCTACGTACCACCAGGTTATCAAATTTTTTGGCAGCCGAGGAGTGGAAGAGCTTCGGGTGACCAAATGTCAGCGAAGCAGTGCTATATCGCTACTATCAAAGAAAAAGTCATCCCCGAGCAAGTACACTGGGTGGAGGTTCCGGACCAGCTCGTGCCTTTGGAAAATCTATTGAGGACCTTGTGACCGTACCTCTGAGTATAGATGATCCAGAACACTTCTTTCTTATCGGCTCCTCATTGGCCGACGCCGAGCGGGAGGACCTGGTCAACCTCCTCAAAAGCAACATGGAAGTGTTCTCTTGGACCCCATATAAAATGTTAGGAATCGACCCATAATTCATCATCAATCACCTCAATGTTCGGCCAGAATGCATGCTAGTCATTCAGAAGGTCAGACGATCGACAGCTGCTCGTGTCGATGCCGTCGTAGAAGAAGTAGATCGGTTGACCGAAGCTCAGGCGATCAGAGAGGTCCAGTACCCTACCTAGTTGGTCAACACAATGGTATTTAAGAAGAAGACTGATAAGTGGAGGGTTTGTGTGGACTACACCAATCTCAATGAGGCTTGCCCCAAGCATAGCTTTCTAGTGCCAAGGATAGATCAACTGGTCGACTCAACAATCGAACACCCTCGCATGATCTTCATGGATGCTTACCGGGAGTATCACTAGATTGCAATGTTCGGTCCGGACTAGGAGAAGACGACCTTCATCACTCCTCATGGTCTCTTCTGCTATAAGGTAATGCCCTTTGGCCTTAAAAATGACCATTCTACGAAGTCTTAAAGAAGAACAACTAACGGCACTTCGAGTGGACCGACCAATGCAGAGAAGGTTTCGGCTACCTCAAAATTTACCTCTCCTTGGTTCCTCTTAAATAATTATTTAAGACCATTCTACGAAGTCTTAAATAATTATTCTTGTTATAATAAATAATTTATTGAATAAAATTGAGCTTAATAATTATTCTCCTAAGGACCCTTCTCTCTATGAGCATTCCACGAGCCCAGAGTAACTTGGAACTTGCCCAATAGGATTAGCTATTCAACATGTCATCTAAAATGGCTCTATTCATCTCCAATTTGTAAAGGATGTCCTGGTAGTGGTGAGCCACACCAACTGAGAAATATCCAACCTTTGCTCCAAGGGTAGTATTACTGCTCCTTTGTAGATGTCACTTTCCTATCCATCTTAATGGAGTCCAGTAACTTTGTGGAAAGGATGGTATGCTCCTTTTAAAGATCTCAGACCACATAAGGACTAATATAGACTTTCACACCTTCATCGTGTGTGCGTCAACAAACATGGTAAAACAAGCATGTTGTTGATAGGATTTTTCCCGATCGTTGGTTTAACAGGAAGTCCTAAACAAGCATTAGATATTTATAGGGACA
>NMUG010012393.1:0-10376 GCA_002855965.1 Monotropa hypopitys
TCGTCTTCATACCCTATTGACCAACTCCGAAATGAGATTGATCACATTCACTTGGTAGGCATTCCACACATCACAATCATATTAATGAATTAAAAGAAAGTAAACGGGTGAAAGTTCCTTGCCTTTAAACGAAGAACACCAACCTTTAAGGGAGCCTCCAAAGTATATCTATTGCAGATTTTTTTGAAACCAGACTTCCCAAAATCATGTCAGCCGTTGGAATTGAGTAAGTTTAGTCTCTAAAATATAACAAGTTAAAATATGAACTTAAAACACATGAATTCTTAACTAATTGTAATAATAATAATGATAATAATACCATTAGTGGTGCAATGGTAAAAACTAAGCCCAATAACCTAAAAGTCTTGGGTTTGAGTCCGAGCACAACCGCTTTGCGTATAATTATCAAAGGTTAGGCTTGTCATTGTTATTTCCCCTTCCCAGACACCCATTAATGGGTACCAATTGGGCATTGATTTTTTTAAGTATGCATTTTTTAGCTTCTTTTATCTATTTTTGTTGGACCTAAAACTATTATCAAAATTATAGTTTTCTAGAAGCTTGCTTTTATAGTGTTTGTAGTTTTGGAAGAAAAAACTAAATGTATTTTGACTTCCAATGATACAAGAATCAAAAGAATATGACTCAACCTATAGAGGTAGCATTGTATGTCACTCGAGTCTACCTATTTATAAGAGTTCTATGTAATGTGGTAAAGTTGATATACAAGGTTAAATTTATTTTAGACAAAATATATAAAGTCCAGCTATTTATAAAAAAAATTTAGACAAGAAAATAGAAATACGAGGTTAAATTTATTTTTCATCTTTCATTGGGCTTCCCAAAATTTAAATTGAAAATGAACCTAGATAGTGGAGTTTACGAGGGGAGAACTTGGTGTTGTTTAGGAAAAAATGCTAAAAGAAGAAAAATGAATTTTGGAATACTAGTGAGGGAATGTGGAATGCGGTGACGGATTGTATTAGAAGAATATCGCAAGAAGTCCTTGAAGAGTTAAACGAGTGAGGTCCTACCTCAAAAGAAATGTGATGGAAGATTGACTAGGTCCAATCTCGAGATGGCGACGGGTCGGATCGGATAGAGTTTTTCCTAAAACCGTCATAAACTTGAGCTATTATTCTACACTCAAACCCGATCCGAAACCCGTTTAAGTTTTCACTTTGTGAACGTACCTGTACTTATCGGGGCTCGGATCAGATCGGGTTTTCACCAATCCGAAATAATATCCAAAAAACTCAAAACTCGCTCTATACCCGATCCGAACCCGGAATTTCTAATGTGAATTTAATTTTTTAAAAATATAAAATATATTATAGATATTATATATTTGGGTCGGGTTTGGGTTCGGGTCATATTTTGGACCAGAATCTCCAAAAACCCGTACCCGATTCGAAAACCGCCGGATTTTCAAAACCTTGATCCAACACACCTATGAGTAAATCGGGTAAAACCCGATTCGATTGGTTCAGATCGGCCGGGTATCCATCGAATTCGGATCCAGTTGCCGTCCCTAGTCCAAGCCATAATAACAACTAAAATAGAGTGCTTTAAAAAGTGTCAGAAGGTCAGAAATGAAGATAATTTTGAGGAGCTATAAACAAGCCTGTACGAAGGCCAAGAAAGCCGTGGAAGAAGCTTAAGATGAAATCATTTGAGAAATTTTATACTAGACTAGATAATAAGGATAGAGAGAAGAATATTTAGAAGCTTTCCAAATGGAGGGAAAACAAAACAAGTGAGCCAAGAATATGCATTTAATGAACGATAGAGAGATATTATGTTAGACTAGACAATTGTAAGGTGTTAGTGAAGGACGATAAGAATAAGGGAAGATGGAAAAACTAATTTTATAAACTATTGAATGAGAAATGCGAGGACAACCTAAGCGATGAGGACGTGAGTACTTCCAGTGGAGGTGGGAGCCAAGAATTTATGTTTTATCATGGAGTACAAAACTCGGAAGTTGAAAATGCGTTTAGAAGATGAAATCAGGCAAGGATTTAAAGCCAGATGGTTTTCCTATTGAGGTTTAAAAGAGCCTTAGAAATATTGGAGTGTCGTGGTTGACAAAGTTGTTCAACAAGATTATTGTATCTAGAAAGATACATGATGAGTGGAGAAAGAGTGTCCTATATATAAGAATAAGATATTCAAAGCTACAATAATTATAGAGGTATTAAATTCATGAGACATACGATGAAACTGTGAGAAAGAGTTATTGAGCATTGTCTAAGGATGATAACAACGATATCAGAGAATAGAATCTTGTTTTATGCCTGGTAGATCAACAATGGAAGCAATATATTTTTCAGGAAAGTAGTCAAATAATATAGAGAAAAAAGAGGGATATTCACTTGGTTTTCATAAACTTAGAAAAAGCATATGGTAAGGTGTCTAGAGACGTTATATAGTGTCTTGACGAGAAAGGAGGCGACAAAAGAGTATATTGATGTGATTAAGTACATGAATGAAATTGTGATCACTACCACTAGATTCTCAATAGGAGAAACATGTGAATTCCCAATGACATTTGGATTACATCAAGGATTCGCTTTGAGCCCTTACTTTTTTGTCCTAGTTATGAGTGAATTGACTAGATACATTCAGGATGCTGTACTCTGGTGTTTGCGGATGATATTGTCGTAGTAGATGAAACTGCAATTGACATTAATGCTAAACTAGAAACCTGGATAGAAGTATTGGAGTAAAAAAGTTTTAAGATCAGTAGGGATAAAATGAAGTACATGGAATGGAAGTTTAGTGACACCCAAAATGCTAGTGTTGACATAAAATGAAGTACATTGAATGAAAGTTTAGTGACACCCAAAATGCTAGTGTTGACAGAGTGGCCCTCCAAAATCTCCAAAATCTAGAGTTACCAAGAATTGAACGTTTTAAACATTTTAGCTCAATTATTAGTAAGGATGGAGAGATCACGGAGGATGTAACACATAATACAAGTCGGATGGATGAAGTGACAAGTGCTTCAGGATTGTTGTGCGACTGTGTGATACCCAAAAAGTTGGAACAAAAATTCTCATGCAGTGCTTTAAGGCCAACCATGTTATATAACACAGAGTGTTGAGTTAATAAGAAACAACATTCAAGTAAGATAAGTATAGCCAAATGAGAATGTTGAGATTGCTGTGTGGTAAGACTGCAAGATATTGTTAGGAACGAAAACTTTTGCGGTATGGTAGACGTAGCACCAATAGAGGATAAGATGAGATTTAATAGAATAAGGTGGTTTGGACACGTCTGTCGTTGATCGGTTGATGTGATAGTTAGGAGGAGTGATATGGTTTCGGTGGGTGGTAGCACTAAGTGGAGTGTTAGATCAAAATTCACTTTAGAAATGGTAGTTAGAAAGGACTTAGGTTTTCTGAACATCACAAAATACAATGCCCTCGACAGATCTCAATGGAAAAGTAGAATTCATGTAGCCGACCACAATTGTTTAAGACTTAAGGTTCGGTTTGATTTATTGAAAAACGTGAAAACACAAAGGCACATTCGCCAAAAAGACCTCAAAAAAAATAAACCTATACTTTTGAACTACAATCTAAAAGCATGCAGTAAGATATAGATGAACCTTAGGCTGCACTTCACATTCCAAAAGTCGAGAAGGCAAGGAAACAAGATAGAATGGTTTTGTTAATTTAATGTTAGCCAAATTTTAGGATCGAATGTTTTAGAGTTGTCCCACACTGGAATATTTATGCAAAACTATGCAAGTATTCATTAACGTCCACCATAAAGGCCTATGAAACATGGATTCAAACACAGATACAGATATAATGATATGAGTAAGTCTAAAAAAGTAACATATGGTTATGACTAGCATACATTATAGTTATTAGTATTTGTAATTGTTTAGCTTTCTATTACATTTAATCACAAGAACATTGGGAAACCGTTAAATTCTCTATTATGCAAATGTGTTGTATACAGGTTCGCTTGTAACTTGTTTAATTGTTGAAATCCTATCTCGTAGAACTCACTTATGAGACAATAAGGTATTTAAAAATCTATCAAACAAGGTGATACAATCTCCATTTCATAATAGTTTGAATACGTGTCCTAGAGTATCCGATACTCTAAAAATAAAAACATATTGTTTTTATATTGTGGATATTTTTGGAATACGTGTCTCGTCTTCTGGGTATCAGAGGAGTATCAATTATGTAGCATGAGCACTTTTCCGGAGTTCACATACGGTGTCGAACACTTGCGGACATCGAACATTCTTCGGGTATGTGTCCAACACTCAAATTAAAATTTCTCAATTGTTTTAGTTAGGCACCCTAGAACACTTTCGCGACAATCTATGGACACTTACATGTAGGTCTTCTTTTCACGTGATAGATGATGTGTAATACCCGTCACGTCTAATAATTTAATTGGAAATATTTTAAATAATATCAAGGTGTTAGCAAGGGAATAACAATCCACTTTGGTGATTATAGTGGTAAGAGTAATTAAATAAAAAGGGTTAAGTCATAAAAATATACTTATAAGTGTATAAGTATAAAATAAGGTGAGTAATGGCAAACAAGGGTAATAAGAGTTAAGTAGCAAGGATAATTAGGACATTTGGTTTGAAAATCTGTCATTAGGTTAAGTGTAGCCTAATCTCATTAGGGCTAAACACTTGGGAAGAGATTAGAGAGAGTTTAGAAGGAGGCAAGAGGAGAACTTGGGAGATTCAATTCCGAGGGCCAATCTAGTGATCGTTCGAAGAAATTTTCTTCTACAATCTTGTTGTCAACGCAAGTAAGTAACTTCTTACCGTTTTCGATTTTTGATTTCGACCCTAATTAGGGCTAGATCGGAGTTTTAATCCTTAATCCCGTTTTTGGGAAGAATGGTGGTTTTAAAGGTTGTTTGATGATTTTGGGAGTGTTTAAGAGTTGTTTGAGGCTACAAATCGAGTATGTTGAGTGTCAATATGTCTATAACACTTGGGAATGTTCAATTTTGGATGTGTAGGGGTTAGATCAAAGAGTTTTGTAAGAGTTCGTAAAAATAATTTTTCTGAAAATTCGATCGGTCGCGGCAATTTGGTCGACAGGTCGTGGCATGTCAGTGCGGCGTAGACCGGTCGCGGGAAATCGGCCGACCGGTCGTGGCATTCCAGTGTGGTCTCGACCGGTCGCGGATTTTGGTAGACCGATCGTGGTTAAGAAAATTCTAAAAAAATTTAGGAAAAGTTTTAAAATGTTTTGAAAGGCATGGGGTCCAATTAAAAGACTCTTAAAGGTAGATTAAAGAGAAATTATCTATCCAGTAGATATAATCTAATGATTTTGTTATCTTCTTGTCAGAATTATATATCCATGTGAATGAAATCGTAATTGTTTTGACAGGGACGCTTGAGGAATGCATTGAGGCCTCGCTCAAAGCAAGGAGAAAGTTTGAACATCACGGTATCGGTGAGTGTAGGGATGTAGCATCTCGATATTTTAGATGCTTGTGCTCTTTTATTTTTATGTAATTGCACAAATCATGGGAAGTTGCATGACATGTTGCATATGTTTATCATGTGCATATTTTGAGAGAATTTTGAGTATAACAAAGGTTTTGGAACAAATGTTTTGGGAATGAGATTTGAGAAAAGACTATAGCCTATGGGCATGTTTTGTGAAAAGAGGTTTTGGAAAGATTTTTATATACGATACGTATATGAGATATGACAGAAGAGGATTGGTGCCTATATGGCCATAGGAGATACCTCTTAACATGTTGAAGTCGGGCTGCAGTTCGGTGACATGTTCCATGTCGAGGTCGGGCTGCGGTTCGACGGCATGATGGGATGAGGCTGCGGTTCCATGTGATAGTGTACGGGGTGCACGAACTAATGCATATAGCAATAGCTATTTTGAAAGAAAAGGGACGTGAGAAGTCCACTATTTTGAGAAAAAGGGGCTGCGGTCCAGAATGATATTATATATGAAAGGCTTGAAAAAAATGTGGAAGTTGAGAAGGTTTGGCATCATGCATGGCATTGCATCTTTCCTAGTTTTGGAACACTGTTATTTTTAAAGTCAAATCGTGCTTTTACTTGCCTTTCATCTAGAACTTGCGATGCGTATGTTCACACTCTGTTTCCTTGTTTTTGACTTAGAAATAGGTACCCAGTGTTAGCGGTCCCTTACGAGGCTAGAGAGCAGTGTTGCCAGGAAGAAGGCTTGGTCTGGTAGTGTGCTTGATGGCAGTAACTGGTTTTTGACAGCTTCACCTACTTTGTTTCCGTTGGTTATGTAGTTTTGGGAAATTGTTTCCTTAATAGAATATTTGTTTCACATTAGCACTTCTAGTTGTTGAAGCTCCGTGGACCTTAATGATTTAGTGATTTAATTATGGATGAGTTATAATCTTTTCATGTACTTAATAAGGATGTTTTGAGATATTTTAATTAAGAAAAATTTTATTCCGCGTTTTATGGTTCTTGAGGTTTGGGATATTACATGATGGTTGATTGAATATATAAGTACGCATGAGTGATAAAATGTTTTTAGTTAAAATAGATAGTTGATTATGTGTTGATACATGTGGAAACATTAGATAGGGTATTTTTATTTAAATTAGAATCTTGTTGTTTATTTTTCTATTTTTCTATTTATATAATAAATTAGGTACATATTTTTCTAAGTGTGTCCCCAATGTGTCGTGTCCTCCAGTTTTTTGAGATTTACATGTCGGAGTGTTTGTGTCTGTAGTGTGTCGCGCGACCATGTTGGTTCATCGATTTGATTTCTTTGGGAAGAAAGAGAAACAATGAAGGGGACCAAATAATGAAGGAAAACACTATAATTAGCATAAATTTCCACCACCTCCAACAATGGGCCAACAGCCCTATAGAAAATCCTAAAGTTGAAATCAAAGATATTAAAGTTGTAGGGTGAAGTTGGAGTGCACACATAAAAGGATAATTGTTATAGAAAGGAGAGTCTATCCAAGTCCTAGGCTATGCGTCTCTTTAGTGCAGGTCTGAGCCTACTGTTATGACCCGCTAAGATGGAAAATTACTGAGTTTAACTCTAACCGCAAATGTATGCAATCGACCGAGTGGACTTGGTTGGATCCCAATTCTTTAGAATCCAACACCATTTCTCCCCACTTAATGGGGCATTGTATTTTCAATGAATCCATCCATAATCCTCGTTGAAGTCCAATTTTAATAACAAGCCTAGGGCAAGAGAGAAGCACGTAAATTAAAAAAATGAAAACAAGAAAAATGAGGAAAATCGAAGAACCCAAACCTGATGAGAAAACATGTTTCGATTGCATCAATTTCTTAGAGAGACAGATAGAGAGAGAGAACAAAACTGAGGAAAATCAAATAACCAAACGTGATGACGAACCAATTTCGATTGCTTATGCCAAACTAAATTCATCAATTTCTTTGTGTACACGCCCACACACACGCCCACAAACATGTTGAGTACTTTGGATTGTTAAAATATGGTCAGAAACTGTGAGGTCCTTACCGTGTTTCCCGATCATGTTTTCATTATCTGAACCGTCCAATGTCTTTAAGAAGTGTTGATAAGATCTATGCGAGAAACAGTAAAAAATGATCAGGAAGGGCTTGATCTGGGCAGTTTTCATAAAATTTTATTTGCTGTCTGTATTAAAACCTGCCCAGATCAAGTCCTTTCTGATTTTTTTGTCTGTTTCTTGCGTAGACCTTTAAAAACACCTTTTAAAGACATTGGACGGTTCGGATCATGAAAATTTGACCGAAAAAGTGAATGTCCTTATTTTACGGTTCTTATAGGATATATGTAACGCCCCAGAATTTATTAAAATATTATTTTGGGAATTATATAATTTAATTTAAATCTTGTTTGACTTTTAGGGATGAGACTGAGAATTTATTTCTCAATCCGTGAATTTTAATAAATTTATAAAATTTTCTTTCCCTTCATTCTTCATTTCGGTATGGGTTGTGGCCCATTCCTTCTCCTTGTGGTCATATCGAAATGGACAGTGTGCCCATTTTCCTTGGCTGCCTATATATCGAAATGGGATGGCCCCATTTATTCCTTCATTTTGATATGGCATCTGGTCTGCTTCCCCTCTCTTATCTGTTATTTTGATATGCCATTCCTTGGACATATCAAAATGTCATATTTCGATATGGGGCTTTGCCCCTTTAGCTTATATTTCGATATGTGGGATTTCCCATCCCGATCACATTTCGATATGAAATGTTCTCTGGTTAGATTTCCTTCGAGCATATTTTGATATGCATACTTTCATTTCGATGTGAGTTTTGATTCATATCGAAATGCTTACTTGCATTTCGATATAGATTGTTCTCTGCTCGGATTTCCTTCACGCATATTTCGATATGTGTCCTTTATTTTGATATAAGTTTTTAGTTCATATCGAAATGCATTCATGCATTTCGATATATTCCTTTGTTAATTTTGAGCAGTGAGTGTCCGAGAGCTTTGCATATCGATATGCAAAGTGATGCATATCGATATGCACCGGGGTTTGAGCTTGGCAGATGTTAGTGCATTTCGATATATGCAGCAGCATATATCGAAATACAAGCTTCGAACAGCTTGTTTGGGGGAATGTTCTTAGGCGCATTTTTGTCCATTTTGACTCGTATATATATATTTTGAGTGAGAGGAAGCCCTAATCAGTCCTATTCTTGGCCTCCCCTACTCTCACCCGTAAGTATCTCTCCCCCTCTCTTATCTCTCTCGAATTCCCTCTTCTCCCTCTCTCTTTTTCCCTTGATTTGATCCCTCTCCGTTCGGTATTTGAAGGTTCACCCTTCATTAATGTTG
The DNA here is from genome assembly GCA_002855965.1 of Monotropa hypopitys. NCBI lineage: Eukaryota > Viridiplantae > Streptophyta > Magnoliopsida > Ericales > Ericaceae > Monotropa > Monotropa hypopitys. Next base: position 8,829 of record NMUG010012393.1, read on the forward strand.
GAGAGCATTGCAAGGGCTCCGTAGTGGTGGTCTCCGTTCGTGGCCTTGTGAAGGATCTCTCTCCTAGAGATTTTGGTTCTCGGCAAATAAGTGGGTAACTTCTTCCTATTACTTTGTGTGTGTGTGTAGTGTTTTCCCCCTCGTCTTTCCCTCTCTAGGTTATTTTCCTAAATTTTTATTAGAGTTTGTTTGGTGTGGGTTTAGCTTGGGAAAATTGTGGGTTCTATATCCATGTTGATGTGTGGTCTAGGAAGAGTTTCCCCTTGGCCTTCAACTTATGAAGGCCGGGTGTTTGTCAAATTGTTCAAGTGAATGTGTAGAGTAAAAATTGAGGTCTTGGATGGTTAGGGTTGCCTTGTGGTGACATTGGGTGTCTTACGAACCCAATGGTCACCACATGTTCGATAAAATGTCACTTGGAGAATTGAGGCCTTGTATGAATGTTTTGGGTAATAATTTGGGATGAACTAAGGCTAGACATGATTTTAGAATCATCAAGCCTTCAATATTTAATCAAACACCATTCGTGGTCTTGAGTTAAATTGGTCGCAAATCGCTGTGGTTGACTTGGTTGGTGTCATGTAGCCTTTGGGTATGGCATAGTTGATTTGGGGTCACTTGTGTTGAGTAAACATTTGGGGTTTGAATTGGGTGGTTTGTGGCATGTTGTGCCTCCCTTGGGATTAATAATCCATTGCCCAATATTGAAATGTAAAGACTTGAATGGCTTACTTAATGAACGAAATGTATTTCAATATAGAAACATACTCCAAGAGAGTATTGTTGAACAATCTTGTATTCATTTAAGAGAATTGAACTTCAATGTATTCAAATGTATTCCAAGATAAAAGAAGGATGTAATAACTTGTATTATGTGTATTCCCGTATGTATTGGTAACAGGTGTATTTGTATTTAGTGTCGGGCATGTATTCGTAGTCCGGCCATAGTATGTATTCTCCCTTGGACTTTCTATGTATTCCGTCCGAGAAGATGTGTTTCATGTTAGGCGTTCTATGTATTCAACCTAACATGACCTTGAGATTTCATTGTCTTCCCCAAGGCACATGTGTATTCATTGATGGGATTTCATGTCTTCCTCATCTTTGAGTGTATTGAAGCATATGGGATCTTGTATTCCCTATATGTCTTCCTTTCCCCCTATGGTAGGACGTTCCGGTAATACGTACACCCAACTAGGAAGTCGCAATTCCTAGTATGGTACCGACTATTGTATTCGTCCGAGGTCACATGAGATACCTCCTACCATTGGGGAATTTATGTGTATTGTTGTATTAAGAAGATGTAAAATCACGTCAATCAATTATTGGAATGAATCCCCCACAAACATAATTAAAATTAAGATGGGTGGCATTAGGTGGTATTGGTTGGTTGGATCCCTCTAGTCTTAGGGAAGTTTGGATAGTACCTTGTCTTGGCTAGTCTTTACATGTTGGGTCATGAGTTTTAGACTCACTTTGGGTGACGTTGGATTTGAAATAGGGCCTTGCTTTGGTTAGCCCTTGTTTGGGATTTGCTATCTTGCTTTC
>NMUG010012394.1:0-10375 GCA_002855965.1 Monotropa hypopitys
CGAACTCTTCTTTTTCATATTTGCTGAGGTGAATACCGATTTTGATCTCCCTGGGAATCTCTACGGTCCCCAAGTTGATGGTTTCCGTTTCCTCGATGTTGGGAGTTTTTTTGTATTCGTACTGCTCGATCATATCTCGGATCTCTTCCGGAATCTCGTCGGTAGCATCTTCATCCACTTCTATACCCATTAGATCATAATCCAATTCGGTGTCGAAGTCGTACTCTTCATGTGCTAAGACCGTTTGATCATTAATTTGAAATGGACGAATCTTAGGATTCCTGTAATGAAAAATTCGTTTGAGTTAAAAGTTTAAATCTTTGTCATCTTAGCAGAGATATATAAATAGACAGAATAAACAAAACTTTGTTGATTGTTATCATATAGTAACATGTACTTCTACAAGAAAGAAATACATGACTTCTACTTTGATAAGAAAACAACAAAAAGGCTTTTGCTGCTTTTGCCGCGTTTTACCAAAACATGCGGGCTTTATATGCTGAGCATGCTATCCAGTTTTCAACTTTCTCCCCTGAATAAGAGGGGCGGATAGTGCTTGGCAGCGTCTGGCAATGTAGCTTAGAGTCATCCTGTAGAGACGGAGTATCGTCAGATATCATGTTTACTCCCTGATGATTTGGGAGCGGATTATTGGCGGTGTTGGGAGGTGGATGAGTTTCCTCCAGATTGATGGCTCCGGCATCGATAAGATCCTGGACTTTGTGTCTCAGGCTTCGGCACCTTTCAGTTTCGTGTCCAACTTGATTAGAATGATAGGCACATATCCAATCCCTTCGGAAGTTGGGCGAAATAATATCGGACAGCGGCCGTGCTGGTATGGGTGTCAGATGCCCAGAGGCCAGGAGGCGTTGATATACTTCCACCATGGGTATGCCGATGGGGGTAAAGGTTCTGTTCCTCCCTACATTCTGAGGAGCATTCTGAGGAAATTGACCCTGCTGTGGCGGGCCTTGGAATTGTTGATTCTGAAAATTAGGAGGCGCGCCTTGATACGCGTTCTGCTGCTGATAGTATGGTCAATATTGTTGTTGGGGGTAATTTGAATACCCGGGCTGGAAAGAATAGGGATTGCTTGGTTTCGGAGCAGGCATAAGGACTGAAACTTCAGGCTCCTTGGCCTTCTTGGTGAGAGGTTTCTTAGCGGTTGACGCTGGAAGATCCTCCATTTTGGTATAAGGATCTATGATCTTTCCGGTCTTGATACCGTCTTCGATCATTTCCCCTTGCAGGATGATCTCATTGAAATATCTTCCTATGGACGTGCAAAACTTCTCGTAATACATTCCTTTGCACGTCTGGGCGAACAAGTGGACATACTCGGTATTAGTGAGCGGAGGGTCGACTTGAGAAGTGTAATTTTTCCACTTGAGGGCGTACTTACGGAAAGCCTCCTCCGGTTTTTGTTTCATACGCATAAAGAAAAGGCGATCGACCGCCATCTCGGTGTTATGCCGGTACTGGCGTACAAACTCTTGAGAAAGGTCTGTCCAGGAACGGAAACGCTTTAGATCGAGATGGGCGAACCACTGTGCGGCTGCCCCTGTTAAACTGTGCTGGAAAAGGTGCATCATCAACTTTTCCGGGTTGTGATATCCACACAGTGCTCCAGTGTAGAGGCGGAGATGAGTCATGGGCTCTCCGGTACCGTCGTATTTAGAAAAGTCAGGGATCTTGAATTTTACCGGCAAGATCATATCCGGGTAAAAGCATAAGTCCTCGAAACTGGTCGAGATATAATCAGTAGGTCCCCAGAGAGATTTGAAAGCATCCTCCAATTGTTGGACCTTATGGAGTAGTGGCGCGTCTTCTCGCTTTGCCGGGATCTCGTCTAGATGACTTTCGAGATCGTTTTGCATATTCGGGAAGGTGGGCGGAACTTGGATATGTTGTGGTAAAACTGGCAGAGTAACGGCTGTGGGAGGCTGTACGGAGTTCCTCATTGGTAAAATTGGGTTTATAGTTGGTGGAAATAGAGCGAGTTGTGGTGCCGCTGGACCATATGTTGCCCCAATATTAGGTGGAAAAAGCTCTGACGACAACGGGTCAGCCCTGGTTGGCGGTATAACAGGTGGGACCTGGCATTGAGCTCTCAAGGTCTCCATCATAACTTGTAAGGTTTCTAGGGACCGACGGAGGGCAAGATGTTCCTCTATAGACACGGTCTCTGTTTCCTGAGGTATTTGATCGTCAACCATTGCTCTAGCAAGGGACCGCGTAATTCTCCTGTTTATCTGATCTGGATGAGCCTTGTCTGTACCTGTATGGCAACACTACGCTCGGATCAGGGTGTAAGGAGAATGTCTTTGAGGGTATTTGGGAGATATACGGACTTCCTTTGAAATTTGAAATTCAAGACTTAACTCGGACATGGAGTCTGGAGGAAAGCCTTGGATTTATAATTTCTTGCGAGATTTTCGAAAGGACAAGTCCATAATCTACTTTTGATCAATACCCTTAGAGACGCTGACAGTTTTACGAAGTCTAGCAGATATATGTGCTGAAAGGAGAAGGTCTTCGGGATAGTTGGAGACATATGGACTTCCTTATAAATTTTAAAAATGCGAGACGTGCCTCGGACATGGAGTTTGGAGGGATTCTCGGATTTTAGTAAATTTACTTGGATATTTTGTTTGAAAAATGATAAGTCCATAGTCTATCTCTACCAACATCCCTAAAGACACTAATGCATCTTGAAAACTTTTGGGTGTTTAGCAAGCATGAATATAAGGATTTCCCTCGAAAATGTAATGATTGCCCTAAAATAGTAGATAGTGTTTTGGCTTGACTCAATAATTGGTTGACTATATGCAGCATGTGGCTGTGTTTGACTGAGAAAGTTTAATGGTTCCCAAATCTTCAGAACTCCGGCCCCGTGAGGGTACCATCGTAGAGTCGGTGATTTGGTTGGAGTGCCTCATTTCTGCGTCGGACCTCCACAGGTGCCGACGGTTACTGTTGGGCCCCTGAAAGGTTGATAGGGACTCGTCCATTTTGGGCGGTAATGACCTCCACCTAAAACAGGTAATGATGCAAATGATGTAAGAAAAACGTACTTATGCAATGTAATTTTTTTTGAAAACGAGAGATAATCCTTTTTGCAGTTATATCAACAAGTAAGATATAAGCAGAAAAAGAAAATAGTTTCAGCGCAGCAATTTTTATCTGCGTGGAACCTGTTTAATTTAGCAGCGCGCCCTGTAATCTTTTCCTGAAAAGAAATAAACACGATGCAAATCAGTAATAACAATAAGTCGAGAATTAATAGATTTCGGAATTCTGGAAAAGATTTATTTTTGAAAAAGGTTTCGCAAGCCGAAATCCTCGAATCCCCAGCAGAGTCTCCATCTGTCGCACCGGGAAATTTTTCCGTCCTTCCCTCGTCCCCCTCTTGTTCGGGGGTCGTTTTCCGGGACGGAAGAAGATACGCTGATGGATTTGATTTAAAAATATAGGGGTTTGTTTGAAAACAGAGGATGACCTGAGTATGCCGATTTCGAATTTTTGGAGTCGCCACTTGGTATTGAGCTGTGGTGTACCAAGTCATCGGAATTTTTGTTGTAAAAAGATGTCATTTTGTTTTAGGAAAATGTCTTTTTATTTTGGAAAGGTGTCTGCAAAACCATAAATTCGAGTTCGGGGATTAAATTACGAATGGAGAAGGTTTTAGGCACCCCACTCGCCCTTTCGGTACTTCTTTTTCAGAAATAAATCTCTTTTCGAATCGAAATCGATCGTTTCCTCGGTTAAAAGAAATATGAAATTATTACTGATTTATGAATAAAATGAATTGAATAGAAAGACTCCGAGATATAGTTCTTGACGGGCATATTTCGGCCCAGTTTCAGAAAGAGGACATTTTAAAAGGGATACGGGTGACTTTTGACCCGGTTTTGATGAAAAAGGATATTTTTGAGCCGGACAGAACGTCGGCAAAAAAAATAGTTTTCTGCGGCCGAGCAGAATTTCGACCGCGTTTGGAAAATGATTTTAAAATAATCGGACAGAACTTTGACGTATTTTTGAAAACTAAATTTTGAGCCAGACGGAATTTCGGCGTATTTCGAAAGTAAAATTTTGAGCCGGACAGAACTTCGGCGAAAAATGATTTTCTACACTTGGACAGAATTCCGACTGTGTTTTGAAAATGATTTTGTTTTGTTAATTTAATTTTATTTGGACAGTCGGACAGAACTTTGACTGCGTTTTGAAAATTTATTCTGAGCCGGACGGAACTTCGGCTCAAGAGTCGTTTTTATTTTTAGGCAGTTGGACGGAACTTCGACTGTGCCTTGAAATCTATTTTGGATTTTAGCCGGACAGAACTTCGGCTAAATCCTTGAAAGATATTTTTCTACGATTGGACAGAATTTCGATCGCATTTTGAGAAAACGGTTTTTAGTTGGACAGAGCTTCGACTGTATTTTTGATAGGAATGTTTTTTTTATATAGGTCGGACAGGACTTCGACCGCTTTTCTGAAAAAGATAAGATATTTTTGGTTTAGAAAATTCCAAAGAATATCAAGTGAACCGGCATGACCCGAGTCACGAGGCATTCCAGTGATCCGATTCTGACAGTTACTGCAAGCTTTCACTTCAGACATCAGATCGAGAAATTTGTTTTTGAATTTTAAAGTGTTTTGTATTTTTCAGTCGGACAGAGCTTCGACCGGAAAAATATTTTCTGTAAAAATTTGCCGGAATATGTTTTAACCGGGCTTTGGAAGAAGAATTGTTTTTACCAATCGGACAGAGCTTCGACTGGGTTTTGAAATTTGGGGAAATGGATTTTTACTTTCTTTTAAGTGAGAAAAATCCTCCCGGGATATCGAGTGCTTCAGAACTAATCCGAGTCACAAGACATTCCTTCGATCCGATTCTGACAGCTACTGCAAGCTTTCACTTCAGACATCGAATGCCGGATTTTTATTTTTGTTTGAAAGTGTTTTGGGGAAAGCGAAAGTTAATCGCAGAAGAGAGAGAGAATATGTATGCTGTAATATGTATGTATGGACAAGGGTATAAGATATCATATATACATAACCGAGCTGGATATATTCCGAGCTAGACGACAAGTATATATATAACCGAGCTGGATATATTCCGAGCTAGACGGCAACAATTGATAAGATATCATATATAACCGAGCTGGATATATTCCGAGCTAGATGTCAATAATTGATAAAATATCATATATAACCGAGCTGGATATATTCCGAGCTAGATGGCAGCAATTGATAAGATATTTTAGGGCGAATACGTCTTTATGTTCTTCTCGTACGCGACAGCGGAGCCGGCATAGCCAAGCATGTGCCGAATTCTAACGAGGAGAAAGACATAAAATAACGAATTCTTTAAACATATATGGGTTTTGAAAGCGATAAAAGATAAATAAATAAAAAATCTCGGCAAATATATTAATTGGATCTGTACAAATCGGGGAGACGACTTCTGTAGATAGCTTCTTTAAAACATAGTAGGGTATAGTATCGGACGCGTCCGAAAGACTAGTACCGAACTATGAATTAGAAGCCTACCAAGAGTCTTCCGAAAGTAAGAGGCAATTTAATTTATCGAAGAAGATAAGCTCGAGAATACTTCAAGAACGAGGCTTGTTCTTGGTTGGATTTTGGTTTTTCGAATTTTGGGTAGCTTTTGGAAGAAATTTGAGAGAAAATGCCCAGAGGCTTGAGTGGTTGAACTTGAAATGGACTTGGAATGAGATTAATTGGTCTAGGTTTTGGTTTCTGAGGTTTGCTATATATATTGAATAATGTCGCAACTATAGTTGCGACATTGTGGAAATATCTCCCAAAATGCGTGGCTGGCCAGCCACGTGTTAGGGAGATATTTTGGAAGGTTTCGAAGGTCGGTTTGAGCTTATCTTGGACGGAAAATTAATTAAAAATAAAATAAAATACATTTAAAATTGGAAAAGTATCCCGGAGTTGTGATCTTGGTCCGAAGCTTCTGTTTACGCTTTGCCGTCCCCTCGGAGAACTCTGACTTTAACATTTCCAATTTGATATTCATGATCGCTGTGTTGGATCACGAATATAGCAAATATCCTGGGCTTGATTCGGTCACTTTCCGGAAAAACGCTGAAATATGGCTCTGATACGCTGACTGAAATGAGAAGCGGTTGGTGCACCTCCTGGACTGCTCTACTTCTAGAAAATTTGTTCCGTAGGGAATGTCAGATTTTGAAGATGAGGTCCGTGCAAAATACGTCCGTTGATTTCCGAGGCCGGCTGACCGCTGCATGGAGATCTGAACGAATTGACGTTTATCCTCAACTGAATTCCGATGCTGGATCGGATGAAGTCAGTTTTTATACCGAGTTCTCTGTGATGTGATTGTCTTCGATATTCTCCTCAGAAGAAAAATTTGGGATATTCGTGTAGGATTCTGCTTGTGACGGTCCGTTTGCCGATTCAGATGCAGTTTCAGTGCCGTCCGTTTGAAGTTTGTTCTAATTGATGCATCGGAATAAAATTCTGAGCCGGGTAAATGTTCCTCAACACTTTACCGTTGTAGTTTAGTCATTTCGAGAATTTTGACTGACGCCGGGGCTGTTCGCGGTGAGTCTGAACATTCCGGATGTGCGTACGGATGCTGAAAAAGATCGTTTTGTTGATTTCTGAACTTGCGGGGGCTGAGCCAAAATTTGGGTATCAACACTTCCGGCCACCTTTTTTACCTTGCACTCTCGGTCTTCTCTCGAACGATGTCTGTCGAGCCTCCGCTCTGAAGACCGCGAGTGTAACAGCCGCAAAATTTGAAACCATTTTTTTTGAAACGCTAATTAAATAAACATAAATTACGGAAGAGAAACATCTACTACCATCCTACCCATAATATATGAATGGTATAAAGAAACAAATACAATGATGCAGGACTTTATAACATATTCCGATTACATTTGAACAAATGAAAATAATGAAACGATAAAACAATGTATATGCAAGCGGTGGAGGGACTTTATAATGATAGTCCATTCTGCTTTTACAATCCCAAACGAATAAATAAAAGCAAATAGGACTTTATAAAAATAGTCCATTACAATGTTGTAACAACATGGAAAAATGACATACAATGAGATGAGAAAAAGATGGAAAATCTATCAACTACCAAGAGTCCTAACTCCAAGTCTGGCAAGGAACTCAAGTGAGCTACTCCAATCAAAGCGAGCCAAATCCCTATAAAATAGAGGGTTAGGCACCACCGCCTAGTAGAGAAAACTATAACCAAATGCTTCTAAAATTGGGGTGCATGTGTGTGACAAGGCACGGAATGATAGATATGCATGCATAGGAATCTCATTACATTTTCCAAGGTAAAACATTCTTTAATTAAAGTTCGACGTATGACTTGTTCCAAGGACTCAAAAGTACCAACAAGAGGGTATAGACCCAACATTTTCCAAAAGATTCATCTTTGCCAAAGTACAAGAGAAATGACCATTTTACAAAAGACTCGTTTTCTCAAATACAAGGGAAATGGTTTTCAAAGTCTACCAATTCCTACGAGTTCCAAACGACTCATTTTCATTGTTTTCAAAGCATTGGTTTCTAGTATACCAGTTTTCAACAATTTCCAAAGGGATTGGTTTATAACATACCAAATCCTTAAATTATCAAATCATTTGAGTTATTAGGTTTCGGTCATGTTCCGGGATAGTAGGGGATCAACCTCTACCCGTATATTTCCTAGCATTTTCCCAACTCGTCGGGAGGGGCCAGACAACCCCCCATTGTGCAATGTCGTGAATGCAATGCATTCACGGATAGAAATCCCAGGGAAAAAGAATCCCATAAATATAGCCAATCATAAAGTACTCACATGTTTAGGGTCATTTATCCAACAATTATGTTTTCATTAAATAATTTCAATGTGATTAGGGCAACACCTCCTAATCACCCAACTAGACCCAAAAAATGAGTTATACCAAAGATTGTTCGATTATCGACTCAAACGTGTGCTAGTTAGACCCACTAAAAGGATCTTAAGAACCAAAATCAACCATTTCCCCAAATTGATTTAAAATTGACGCGTTAGGGTTTTCCACACAAATTTGGGGGTTTTCACAATCGAACGAGAAATTGACTAATTGGCTCCATAGGAAGCTCAACAAACTCGCTAATTGACAATTCCAATTGAAATCAACCAAAAGCCCCAATTTGCTCAACATTGAAAATCTAGGGTTTTTATAAAATTTGGGGGTTTTCGAAATTGAGTAGGAAATCGACAAATTAAAACCGTAGGGAGTTCAACAAGATCCTATTCGGTACACACACTTAATAAATTGAAGGTTAAACACCCCCTACCATAGTTAATTTCGAAAATTACATATGCACCTATCAATTTTCTTAAAGCCTTAGAGAGAGGTGGAGAAAACCAAGATTAGATGCAAAAGGGGATAGAGATCTCTCCTCAATCAATGCTCCAAGGAAACCCTAGGTGAGGGTCATGCTCCCGTGGACGTACCACCACCAAAGACGTGTAGAGGGAGGAGAGGGGAGCAACGTTTGTGAAGAGGGTTTGCTCCAAAACCTTTTGGATTGAGAGATGGAGAAAAGAGAAGGGAGAGAAGAGAGAGTGAGAGAGGATGCCAAGATATAAAGAGGGAAAGGACCCAAAAATATGTCTTAGGGTTTTCTCTCTCAGCTATATACACATTCAAACATAATCCGGAAAAGACCAAAATGCCCCTACACTTAAGCCACAAAGTCTGCCGAACAGGTGTAATTCGATATGTGCCTTGGCACATATCGAATTACAGACTCAGTTGTTTGCCCAAACCATCCATCGTATCGATATGCAGGGGAGCCTGCATATCGAAATGTGCATTAAGGAAATTCGAGCAGAGGAGTTTTTATATCGAAATGAAGGAGAGGAATAAGGAACAATATATCGAAATGATACCAAGAAGGGAATGCCTTATTGAAGGATGTATTTCAATATGTACTGAGGTACATATCGAAATACAAGGCTCTCTGCTTGGTTTTAACAAAGGAACATATCGAAATATGTGCATAGGGCATATCGAAATGCAAGGAAGAGACAGTGCATATCGAAATACAATATATATATATATATATCGAAATATGCCTTAAAAAATTTCGAACAACAAAGATATTATATCAAAATGAAAATGGGCAAGGAGGACCCATATATCGAAATATCACACATGCAAGAGCCACCAGGGGACTAGACATATCGAAATAAGGAAGATAAAGGGAGTGCCTTATATCGAAATGAGACCAAAGAGGATGCCATCAGAGGGCTTGATATTTCGAAATAAAGAGGAATAAGGGGAAACCCCATATCGAAATAACATCAAGACTGGGACCATCAGGAGGTTGTTTATATCGAAATGAGGCAAGAGGGAAGGGGATCTACATTTCAATATATACACCTATTTATACATATACATTCAAAATGGAAATTTGGGACAATGTGCTACTCAAACAAGATTATGTGATTGCCAAACAACGTAAGAATTCTGCTTTGGAGGACGAATCAGGTCGATGGATTTTAAACGCGATTTAGGACTTTCGATTTATTAAAACGCATGGAAATTAATTAAAATTTCCGGAGTATGACAAGAGAAACATCGAGACTCTGAGAGGAAGAGTCAGAAAAACTTTCCAAACAATATGTTGCTTCTATAACATCAACAGATGCTAGTGTAACCCAAAACGGTTACGATCACGACAACTGGAGGTAATGAGCAAATCACTTACGCACCACTAAATAATCGGGTATCCTAACTCTAGTCAGGATGAACACCATCAATGGCAGACAAGGATCCGAATGAGAATGGATTGAGAGACTACCTTTCGCTTCCAAATGTTCACAAAATCAAGCGGGAGAGACAAAGAACCACGAATGGACGGTTTCCACTTACCAACCCAATACAAAGGAAAATCGAGTGAGATTAGGTGCGCTAAGAACGACAAGCGATCAAAGACATCCTGAAACCGATACTCTAGAGATAAGAGCCCATTACTCCATGAATTGCCTCCTATAATTGCAAACCAAGACCAAGGAGTAGTCCTCAACTATCAACTCCAATTCTAACTTCAAACTCAGCGTTCAAACCAGGCTCTAACTCAAATCATTTTCCAAGAGACTATCGAATACACAAATGCACCAACTTCTCCAGTTCTAGAACCAAGCGCTCACCCTTCCAATGTACCATATTGCACTTCCCACTTTCAAATACCACAATCAAACATGCATCCATTCTCCGGATCAAAATTTGTACTAATACTCGCATCCAAACCTCTAGTCATCAAGCAATCTCACCGCTCTACTTACCCAAACAAGCCTATCGCCCAATACGATAGTGAA
>NMUG010012395.1:0-10376 GCA_002855965.1 Monotropa hypopitys
TAATAGCCGTAAGGAGATGCTACTACTGGCAAATTTAAAATTTGCCCCAGTAATCGTATAAAGATATCACTGGGACCTTGAAAGATTTAAAAGATTTACATGAGTAATAGCCGTAGGGAGATGCTACTACTGGCAAATTTAAAATTTTCCCCAGTAATCATAGGAAGATATCACTGGGACTTTGAAAACGTTTACCTGAGTAATAGCCGTAGGGAGATGCTACTACTGGCAAATTTAAAATTCGCCCCAGTAATCATAGGAAGATATCACTGAGGCTTTGAAAACGTTTACCTGAGTAATAGCCATAGGGAGATGCTACTACAAGCAAATTTGAAATTTGCCCCAGTAATCATAGAAAGATATCACTGGGACCTTGAAAGATTTAAAAGATTTACATGAGTAATAGCCGTAGGGAGATGCTACTACTGGCAAATTTAAAATTTGCCCCAGTAATCATAGGAAGATATCACTGGGACTTTGAAAATGTTTACCTGAGTAATAGCCGTAGGGAGATGCTACTACTGGCAAATTTAAAATTTGCTCCAGTAATCATAGGAAGATATTACTGGGACTTTGAAAACGTTTACCTGAGTAATAGCCGTAGGGTGATGCTAGTACTGGCAAATTAAAAATTTGCCCCAGTAATCATAGGAAGATATCAATGAGGCTTTGAAAACGTTTACCTGAGTAATAGCCGTAGGGAGATGCTACTATTGGCAAATTTAAAATTTGCCCCAGTAATCATAGAAAGATATCACTGGGACCTTGAAAGATTTAAAAGATTTACCTGAGTAATAGCCGTAGGGAGATGCTACTACTGGCAAATTTAAAATTTTTCCCAGTAATCATAGGAAGATATCACTGGGACTTTGAAAACGTTTACCTGAGTAATAGCCGTAGGGAGATGCTACTACTGGCAAATTTAAAATTTGCCCCGTAATCATAGGAAGATATCACTGGGACTTGTTAACCTGTAGCCCTGGATGGGTGCTATTGAGGCATCCGTGATTGTAAATCTGCGACCATAGAGAGGTATCGCCGTTGGTTTATGAAAACTTTAGTTTGTGGCCCTCGAAAGATGCCACCGAGATTTTTTTTGAAAATATGAACCCGTAGCCTTAGATAGATACTACCGTAGGTTTAGGAAAAAGATTTAACCTGTGGCCTTAGAAAGGTGCCATCGTAGGCTTTGGAAAGTTTAAATCTGTAGCCTTAGAAAGATGCTACCTAGATTTTTAAAAATATAAGTTTGTGGCCTTAGATAGATACCACCGAAAGTCTTGGAATGTAAACCCGTAATCCTAGGTAGGTACTACTATAGGTTTCGAAACGTAAATCTATAGTCATAGGTAGATACTACTGGGATTCTTGAAAATATAAACCTCTAGTCCTAGATAGATACTACTGTAGGTTCGGAAAATTTAAATGTTTCGATAATCATAGGAAGAAGTTACCGAGCTTTTGTACCTGTAGGATTTGTAGATATTTGTTACCTGAACTTGAGTCATTTGACTAGCAGGATTTTTAATGATTTGCCTCTTTGCTTTGCAGGATGACTTCTCGGTGCAGATCAGGGAAGGAGCCTGCAGATAAGGCAGGACCTTCGAGACCGGCAGATGAGGCTGGGCCTTCGGTTCCAGCAGAGGAGGAGAGGGAGGAGTCTCCCTTCGACATTGATGATATAGACTTTGTGATGGATGCAGGCAATGTGGCGGCAACCAGATTTGGATATTTTGAGGCTTTTTTCCCAGACGGTGTGGGGTGCCAGTTGAGAGGGACGATGGTTCCCGAGGAGCTTCGAGAGGCCAGATTGAGTGTTCGTGATACACTGCTTCTGACACAGCTTCGGTCGCATCCGATGATGTACTTACGGGCATAGATGGTTCCACCTGAGAGGACCTTCCGCGGAGCATGGTTTCAGGCAGTCGAGATCTGCAATGATATACACCTCGTATATAGGAATTTTCTGATTGAGTAGGGTTCCTATTTCGCTCGAAGCACACGTTGATTCGGGCCCTTGCCGAGCGTTGGTTCAGTGAGACCAACACATTACATTTTGGGGACTGTGAGTTGGGCGTTACTCCCTTTGAGTGGGCAGTCATCACAGGTCTAAGATTTGGAGGAGTTCCTGTCTAGAGGACGGAGGAGACTACTCTTGATGCTGAGAGAGTTCTGGGCATTTATCCTCATGATTTGAACGGGAGACAGATTCCTAGTTCAGTACTGAGAGGTGGTGATTTCTTCTACACCATAGAGTCAGACGACTTGAAGTTGTACCAGTGGCAGCATCGTTTGCTCTTGTATCTGATAGTGTCGTGCTTTTTATGCAACAACGTCACTCTGTTCTCTATTGCTTACGTCTGAATTGTGGACTTCCCGGACGGTGCCCTTTTTGATTGGGGGTCTTTTACATTTGCCTCCTTCCTCCAGGCTATGAGGAGGAGAGTTAGTTGCCCTACGCCGACACAGCTAGGATTTTGGCCCTTTCTTCTGTGGTGGTTTTTTGAGCATATGAGCGTAGGGCGCCTCTGTCCTACTAGCCTGAAGTATTTCATTCCCAGGGCCCTGATGTGGCCGCGTCCGTCTGGACGTTCTATAGATTTGCTGGACTTCGTGACACTCCGCTCTCAGTTAGAGCTTGTCACGACAGATGATGTCATCTGGCAACCGTTTTTTTCTTGACAGAGGGGGATACATATGTCATCGAGGTATATTTGTCGTCTCGGTGATGCACCTTCTTCTCTTATTCCTCTTGGGAGTTATATATGGGCGACCACTGTTGGCGCCAGACGACGGGAGAGGTACGGATCCCCAGATGCCCGCCTGCTGCTACTTTTGGGCAGGCTTCGTCTCCGACTGTGGGAGATTTTGATGTTGCTGGGTTCATGATGAGGGGAGATTACACTGCCTGGTTCCGGAGTGTATCTATCGTCCGCGTCACCACTATGACCCAGGTTCGGAGAGGACGTTCGATCGGCGCTGAGCAGGATCGGTTCTTTCAGATGATGAGGGGTGCTGATCGCATAGCCCAGACTTCTCAGCCCATCTCATAGGAGGAGCAGTGGAGAATCTACCAGGATTTCCAGCAGTGGAGGGATCAGCATGGAGGAGAGCCATCAGGCCAGCTGTTTCCCCCAGATGAGGTACGTAAACATAATAGTTTACTTTCTGTCTTTGTCATTTCATAGATCTATATAGACCTACTTTACTGTCATTTCTGTTTTCCGATAGATTTGTTTTGCTGTTTCAGGCTGCCCCAGACCCCCCGAGAGGTTCAGTGGACAGGAGACCCAGACACCGAGGACGGCGGGATGGCATCAGGAGCAGGGATATCTAATGTACCTGCAACAGGGATAGATTTTTTTGCAGTTTGCTAGTATAGTACTGAGTTTGTTTTTTTTGCTGGGCACTTTGTGTAGTTAGCCCTTTTCGTTCTTCTGTTGTAGCAGGACACTCTGTGTAGTTAGCCCTTTTTGTTCTTCTTCTCCTTTTTGTAATAACTAACATTCTGTATGCAATGTATTTGTTTTAATCTGTCTTTTCCTGTTATATCTTTTTTTTCTATTGTCCTGTATAATATAGATGTAAAAAGAGGATACTGATCTCCGCATCTCCCTTGCAGGAGAATGTCATTTGCACCTGGGTTTGTTGCACTCTTAGTTGCTTGGTGGGTGTCTTTTACCCCAGCTGAGCGGCTTATGTTTGAGCAGTTGTTTGGCGGGTTGGCCAGTCTTTTGACCGTTTACGTCGCCCTGGATTTTCTGCTTGCTATTGTTAGGTATTGGATACCGACTCTGAGTCTGTTCTATTTTGTCTATCATGAGATGACTCCCACTTTGGAGGAGTATCAGTTTGTTCTGAGGATGCAGCCTTCCCTGGAGACTGTGGCCCGCATATTCCCTGCTCGGAATGCCCGGACCGCTTTCTGTGCTTTGACAGGTCTGAAGAAGACTTCGCTTATTTGTAATGATATTGGTGGGATTCCGACTGTGCGACCCGATTTTCTGTGGAGTCTATTTGGCGATGAGGCTTACTACGATCCACGAGGGGCTGATTTTGTCCGACTGCCTGATAGTGGTGCAGGTTCTCGGAGACGTATATGTGCCTTCGCGTTTGTATTGCTGGCAGGGTTGTTCTTCCCGAGATATGATGGTCAGTTAGATCTGCGTGTGGTTTTCTGGGTTGATGCTGTGATCGAGGGACAGACCATCATACCCGTGATTTTAGAGGAGACGTACAGGGGACTGACCCTGTATTTGCTGTCTCATGATTCCCGCATCTGCAGCGGTGTTGAGTTACTGTATGTATGGCTTGTCGCCTATGTGTTCAAGAGTCATATATCTCACCCTAAATGGTTTTCTGACGTACCCTTGCAGTTTCTGATTGAGCATATTGCCGACATACCGTGCATCCCTCAGTAGTTGGACGCTTGGATTGTGGCTTTGGATAGCATTACACCGGACACCATTGTTTGGGACATCGACATTTTCAGTGCTATGGAGCATGCAGTGACTGTACATGGGCTAGGTTTGTTCTTTCTGCCGCTTGTTGGGTTGTATGGCGTGGTGCCGTATTACGGATGCCGCATCCTCAAACAGTTCGGGCTTTACCAGGATGTCCCGGCTTCTTCTTCACTGTTCGATAGTAGCAGGTATCACTTTGATTTTGCTAATGACATTGTTTATCCGTTGATTGGAGAGGCTTCTGCTCTGTGGGCCCAGCGGATTTTGATTTCGTCCATTCAGACTATGACAGTCCCGATGTTTCGGATTCGTATCTGCACTGGGTTGCCGGGGAGATTGATCGTCAGGCAGGCATAGTGGCCACTTTCCCGATTTACTTGGATACTTTTTTGTTACCGCAGTGGTCATCATATCTTGCGTCGCAGACTTCGAGCTATACACTGGAGATGATACATTCACATTCTCAGCATGCGCAGGTGACTGGTGAGAGGGATACGGCTGTTCGACAGACCCATCTTGTTACCAGGGAACGAGATTCTCTACGGAGAGACGTTGATCACTTGTCCCTGCAGTTATCGAGTATGGAGGTTGCTGCGAGCAGTTTGCAGCGAGACCTTGCAGGTTCGAGAGCTTCGGCCAGTTCGACCAGCACAGTAGCTGATTTAGAGGATTCTTTGTTACGGGCTACTCAGTGGCATGAGACTCAACTAGAAGAGATCGGCAGGCTATTGCGCGAGTTGGCGGATCTCGATCAGCTAGTTGATGAGTCATATGACTGTATTTGTGATCTTGACGCTGACAGGGATCGACTGCAGGAAGATTTTAATACCCTGACTGGATCGTATCATAGATCGCTTTATGAAGTCCGGAGATCGCACGTTAGGTTGTGTGCTGCTCGTCGGCGTTTCGCTAGAGAGAGGGGATTTCACTTCCATGATGTAGAGGGCTTACGATCTAGTTTTGCCTCTATGGATTATTTGTTCCCGGGCGGCTATCCGGATATGGCTCAGTTGCATACCTTGGTACGGATCCTCCGTTGTTTGTTAGAGGTGGACATATCAGGCACTATGACAGGCACCGTGCTGACTATCATATATAGAGAGATGTGCCAGTCTTTGCTAGGCTTACTGGATGCGTTCTCACGGAGAGACCTACGATGATCAGCATGTTTGCGTTCTATGTTTCTTTTTCAGTTATGCAATGTCATTGTACCTTTTTTTATGTATGAGCATATTTCTACTATCTGCACTCTTTATCAAGTAAGTAAATATATTCTCAAACACGTATGCTTCTCTAATAAGGGAGATTGATACTCAATTTAAGTTAATCGATTCGAATAGTTTTGTGATTAAGGCCCGATCGATTAATCGAAGGCGGAGACCTAAGTTCATCCTTTCTTTGAAAGCAATTTTGTAAATTTTAAACACGTGAAGTGACAGACCGCTAGGACGAATCGAACTGAATCTTCAAAGAAACTGTTTCTTCAGAAGGCCGATTGTTTTGCAGACGTCTGTTCTGTCTTCAATTGCTGCCTAGATATGTTCTGTCGGCTTAGCTGGTTTTTAGGAGAATGATCTTGTGTGTATGTGTTTTGTCGGCTTTTTCTTTATCCATTTTTGCCGTAACTCCCTTTCGGGTGATGATTACGCTGGATGCCTTTTATTTTGTTCTGATTTTGCTACGGTTCCCTCTCGGGTCTTAACCGTACTGGATTGATCCATTTTTGTTGTAGCCCCCGTACGGGTTTTGACTACACAGGATTTATCCCATTTGTTTTACCAAGGTCCCCTTTCGGGTTTTAACCATGCTGGGCTTTTCCATTTTTGCCATAGTCTTCCTTCTTAGGTTTTAACTATGCCGGATTTTTTTGACAACGATTAAGATTTTAAACTTCGCCAAGACATAGGCTTCTCAACTAAGTTCTGATGTTTTGAGTAAACGTGAGCACTTCCATTTAGGAGGAGAGGCTGAAGAGTTCAAAAAGAAAAGAAGTAGAGATCTTTTGTAGAATCCCCCTTTTTATTTGTATAAGGGGGTAGCGATTTATTTTTCTTTTGATCATCGAATTGACGTGATGATATTGAATATATATTTTTTGCATCGCTCTTTTCAGACAAGAGGAGAAAGGGAAAATTATGATTGAAGCCTCGAAAGAAGGAGTGAAAATGCTACTTCACTCAAATTGCATCGGACCTTTAGTGAGAAGATGATGTCTTTATAGAAATTTAAAATTTAAATCAGTAATTAGAAAAGTTGCTACAAATTAGGCATGGTAGAGCTTGAGTATATCTGCATTTAGGGGGAGGGGAAACTCGGGACCATCCATTTCTGCAAGGATGACGGCTCCACCTGATAGTACCTTGGCCACTATGAAGGGCCCTTGATAGTTGGGGGAGAACTTCCCTTTCGCTTCTTCTTGGATGGGAAGAATCAGCTTCAATACCAGGTCGCCTTGCTGAAAAACTCGCGGCCGTACATGTTTGTTGAAGCTCTTTGCGATTCTCCGCTGATAGCATTGTGAATGATAGACTGCTGCTAATCTCTTTTTATCTAGGAGGGCCAACTGATCATGTCGGGCCCTGACCCATTATGCATCTCCCGTTGCAGACTCCATCATGATATGGAGCGACGGGATCTGAATTTCAAGAGTGAGAATGGCTTTGTTGTCATAGACCAGGGAATATGGTATTGCCCCGGTGGAAGTTTTTGTAGATGTTTGGCAATTGTTTTGAAGGTTTTAGGAGTATCGCTAAGACGGATCTCCGTAGGGTTTGGGCTCGGGGCCTTCAATGTTGTCTTGTCAACTTCGGATCGGATCCTGATGTGATTCGTCTTTGCAATTGTACACTCAACGTGTTAAATTTGGTTCGATCATTTTTCGTTTGAAAGGATGAACGTTTGGTTTTGAAAAATTTGTTCGTTATTTGTTGACTTATCAGAGAAGACAAATGCACAGAATATATGAAACTTTTTCTTGACATTTAGATGTAACAAGATAGCAGAACATATATTATACAAATGTACAGTTTATTGATATCTCATAACAGAAAATGAAATATACAATAATCAAAATGCATAGATTATTGCGGTTTTACCTGTGATACACGGGTTTGACTGATCGGGAATGCCGTCCAATTTTGTACCTGTTCCCCTAGATGAGCGGGGCAAATTGTGCAGTGTGGATTTGTTTTTGGAGTTGGGGGGTCAATAGCGGCGACTTGCAAATCGTCGAACATTTGTGTCATCCCCTCATCATCGCTCTCGATTTCCTGGAGCGGGTCACTAGTAGATGCACCTTCGGAAAGGTTTTGATTATTTGATACAGGAGGCTGTTCTTCGTCTCCTTCCGCTATAGAACTCATAGGCCCAGTGGAGATAAATCTGTCTCTAAAATAAGGTAGCCTGTTAGCTCGGCCCTTGCCCTTTTTGCGGGCGATTCTGTCCTTCTGATCTCGATGGGGGCGGTGATAGCCCACTCCGACTTTACTGAGCTGTGAGGCCCTATTTAGTGGCTCAGTCTTGCCTTCGAGGTTGGGACCTAGACTTTTGCCGCATTAAAATCCATATGTATGGAGGTATTTCATAACAAACTCTGTGTTGTTAGAAAATTTATGGGGCATTTGCGTCCCGTAGATTACCGAAGCGCATTCAAGGATTTGGAAGCTAGACGGTTCGTTAGCTTCGATCATTGGGATGGCCGGAGCTTTGTAGATAGCAAATTCTCGCTCTGCAAATACCGTCACAAGCTGACTGTCGACGATGAATTTAATCTTTTGATGGAGACTGGAGGGGACGCCTGCAGTCATGTGAATTCATGGCCTACCCAATAGGAAGTTGTACGCCGATGGGGTCTCTAAGACCTGGAATTTGATGGAGAAAGTGACAGGACCAATTTCTATGGGGAGCTCGATTTCACCCATAGTTTCCTAGCTCGAGCCATCGAAAGCCCTTACCGTCATCGTGCAATTGGTGAGAGTACTGAAGTTGACTCCCAATCTCTGCAAGGTTGCCCAGGGGCAGACGTTTAGTGCAGAGCCATTATCTATAAGTACCCGGGCCATAATCATGCCTCGGGTTTTGACAGCAATATGGAGGGCTTTAGTGTGCCCTGTTCCCTCTGTCGGGATCTCATCTTCAGAAAAAGTGATGACCCCGGGACTCATGATCGAGCCGACTAAGTCCTGTAAGACGTTTGGGGGCATATCCTTAGGGACTTGGGCCTGTTTCAACACCGTTAGTAGTGCCTCCCGATGCGGCTCGGAAGTAAGGAGTAGGGCCAATATGTTGATATGGGTGGGAGTTTTTCTCAATTGTTCAACGACGTCGAACTCGTTTATCTTGAGGGTTTTGACAAACTCCTACATTTCTTCTTCGGTTATTTCTTCCAATTTCTTTTCTTTCTGTTTTCTATCAGGCTCGGCCGGGGCATAGATCCTTCCCGACCGGGTAATTTCGCCAATTTGATTGACCTCTTCCTTGTATCGGCCCTCCTTCAAGCTAGCTTGGTAATAATCGAAGGAGACCTGCCGAGGGTTAAAGCTCGGTACCTTGGGCGGTCGTGGCAATGTAACCTTCGGTAGGGTCGGTAGAAAGATAGGTACTTTGACCTGATTAGAGCCTTGTGGGTGGTCACATCGGAGTTTCCAGGATCTCCGAGACTGGTCATTTGTACTTCTCCTATTGTCGTATGCTGTCATGGATCGAGATGACGGGTATGAATACTGGCGGAGGTTATAACTGTATTGACTGAGCAGTGTCGGCACCTGTATGACAACACTACGGTCGAATCAGTATACAAGGAAATATCTTTGGAAATATCGGAGAGATAACAGACTTCCTTTAAGATTTAAAATTCAGGATGCGCCTTGGACATGGAGTCTGGAGGACGGTCTTGAATTATAGATCTTTGGGAGATAATGTTGTGTCCGTAATCTATTTCTGACCAATATTTCTAAAGATGGTGACGATTTATAGCATTTGAGCAGATATATGCGTAAGAGAAGACCTTTAGAGATAATTGGAGACGTGTGGACTTACTTTTAGATTTAAAATTCGGGATGTACCTCGGACATGGAGTCTGGAGGATGATCTCGGATTTGTAAATTTATAGGAAGATTTTTGAAAAATGACAAGTCCATAGTCTTATCTCGACCAATATCCCTAAGGACGCTAAGATATATATTTTTTTGAAAATTTTGATATTTAACAGGCATGTATATAAGGATTCCCCTCGGAATATAAATGTTTGCCCTAAAATAGTAAATAGGGTTTTGGCTTGACTCCGTTACTGGCTTACTATATGCAGCATGTGGCTATGTTGGCTGATAAAGTTTAATGGCTCCCAAATCTTCAGACCTCCGGCCCTGTTAGGGAAACCATCGTAGAGTCGGTGATTTGGTTGGAGTGCCTCATTTCCACGGCGGACTTTTTAGGGTCACACGGCTTACTGTTGGGCCCTCGATAGATTGATAGGGTATCTTTCATTTTGGGCAGTCATGACTTCCACCCAAAACAGGTAATGATGCAAATGATGAATGAAAAACGTACATATGCAAAGTAAGTAAATTTTTTTTTGAAATGAGGAGAAATTCTTTTTGCAATTTATATGAGTAAGCAAGAAATAAGCGGTAAATAGTTTCAACGCAGCAATTGTTTTCAACGCAGAACCTGTATATTTTAGCAACGCGTCTCGCAATTTCCCTGAAAAGAAATAAACAAGATGCAGATCAGTAATAATAAGTCGAGAATTGACTGATTTCGAAATTCCAGAAAAGATTTATTTTTGAAAAAGGTTTCGCAAACCGAAATCCTCGAAGTCCCCAGCGGAGTCGCCAGCTATCGCGCCGGGAAATTTTTCCGTCCTTCCATCGTCCCCACTTTGGGAGGAGTCGTTTTCCGGGACGGAAGAATCCG
>NMUG010012396.1:0-10373 GCA_002855965.1 Monotropa hypopitys
TTTGCCGCGTTAGCTCCTTTTTTTTGTTTCGCGTTAGCTCCATTTTTTTGCAACCTGTATTATTCCTGAAGAGATCACACCAAATTGAATATTAGTAATGGGCCGAGAGAATGATTCGAATTTTGGTTAAAGGTTGATTTTAAAAAATTTAGAAGCCGAAATCCTCTTAAAATTCCCCAGCGGAGTCGCCAGCTGTCGCGCCTCGAAAATTTTCCGGTCTTCTCCTACCTTCTTCCTACGACGACGAGCGTGAAGGAGGTTATGTGCAAGGGGGAATTCCCGTACTATATTTTCTTTCGTTGGCTTGAATGCGACGGGTTTATGTTGTAAAAAGGACAGCTGGATTGTTTAACTTTAAAATGTCAAATTAATAACAAATTGCAATCGCCAAAGCAATATACATTTTATTATTAATCTGTTTTTCGGAGTCGCCACCTGGCATAGAGTTATGGTGTGCCAAGTCACCGGTTTTTGAAAAGGTTTAGTCTGCGAAATTCCAGAGTTTCAGGTTCGGGGATTTACTGTTATGAGTAGGGAAGGTGTTAGGCACCCTACATCACCCTTTCGGTACTTCATTTTCCAAATCAACCTTTATTAACTTAATTCAAAAACATTTTCTCGGCCAAGAGGAGTAGAATTTTTCCAAAAGGTGAGTTCATTTGTTTTTGTGATTTTCTATAAACGGACAGAATTTTGGCGTGTTTTGTTCATTTTCTAGTTTTCTTGAAATCTCGATGGAATAATGAATGATCCGGCAAAGTACCTATTCATAGATTATTCCTTGATTCAAATCACGAAGGTTACTAGATTTCACCAGTGACCTAAACCAAGAGATTTGATGTTTTTGTTTATTTTCATTTTTTGGTTTGGCCTTAGGAATGGTCTGAAACAAATCTCTTCCTACCTTTGTGTCCTCACAGCAAACGAAAGAAGAAGTATGGAATACCTCTGTGCTCCCTTTATCTTAACACTATTCAGCCCTTTGAACACCTCTCTCACTACTCACCCTCTGGAACCCCCACAGCCTCAGACACAAGACTACTTTGCACACTCACTCAACTCCCTTCTCTCCCACCTTGGCAACCCTCTTTGCTCTCCCTTTTTCTAACTCTCAGCTATCTCTCTTCACCCTACTGTCTCTTGGCTCCCTCTATTTCTTCTACCCAGAACTCCCACCTACGTCTCTCTCACTTCCTCTATTATATATGGCTCTGTCACTTAGGCAATACAAAGCCCCCAAAAAAACTTTTGCTCTACTCTCCATATAAGACAAAGCAATGGGAATAATTATACACAACTTATGATGGGACAATTTTTCGCAGGTCTACAATACAGCCTGCAAAAGCTAAAGCTGAGAATTTTTGATATATTTGTAGACCCATAGTACTTGTTTTGGTTTTTTAGCATCCATTCAATTTGGTTAATTTTGACTTAAATTGAAAACACGGCATATTGCAAAATGACCTCGGAATATATTAATTTTAAGTCAATCGAGCATTATTCACTTTTTTAGATCTGCGATTTTTTCAGAAGGCACGACCGGCAGATGTATCGGCACAAGCACCGGTCTAGACACCGGTGGATCCAGTCCTTAGACCGGTCCTTAGGCCGGTCACCAATAAGGTTCAAAATTGATTTTCTCACTTATTCTTCCAGAAACTAAGGCTTCTATTATCGGGAATTCATGTTATAAATGTTCGGGAATTATTATACACTTCCTAGGTTGACCATATAGCATCCATTCTTATTTGATCATTGATTCTTTACCTTACGTACATAGATTTTCATCATTGAGACATCAAGTTCTCTAAACCTCAACTTAAGAAATGTAAGAACAATTGCAGGATGATTAGACATCATCAAAACCAAGCCCCATCAATAGAGAACCTCCATTTCGAAATGTAAAAGGAAGGGGGAAAGGGACTACACATTTCAAAATGTATGCTTGCCAAATGAACATGGCAAGCACCCGAACATCGACAAAAACTTCCAAACCCTTTCCCGAGCACACCAAACCTCACATGGACCAAACATAAACCTCGGGAAGGCTCGAACATCAAGAAAATCCGAAATATACCGAGGTGAAAATCATAAATCGTACGAAAAAGTTATATGGATTTTTAGGAGTGTGACAAACTACCATACTTACAGAAATTTCATCCTCGAAATTATCCAAATCTGGAATAAAATATATAGGAAAGGAATGGTACCTCACTCAAATAGCTCTGGATACTTCTCTAGCGCGTAATCTCTTTGCTCTTAAGTGGCCTCCTTTATGTTGTGATTCCTCCAAAGAACCTTTACCAGTAGAATGGTCTTTCCCCACAAGATCTTCTTCCTAGTATATAGGATTTGTATCGATAGTTCTTTGCATGATACGTCATCCTCCAAAGCTAATGTGGACCAATCTAACACGAGGGATGGATCTAGCTCATACTTTTGTAGCATGGACACATGAAATACATTGTGGATATTCGAAAGGTTATAGGGCGAGGCCAAACGATATGCAACATCTATTATCTTCTCCACAATATCAAACGGGCCAATATAATGAGGTTCTAGCTTACCCTTCTTCCCGAAATGAGATGTTCCCCAGCAAGGCAATACTTTCAAAAAGGCATGGCCCCCTACCTCAAATGATAATAGGCGACGATGATTATTTGCATAGCTCTTGTGATGACTCTATGTAGTAAACAATCATTGGTGAATCTTCTTCACCTGTTCGGTAATCTATTGCATGGCCTCTGGTCCCATAACAATGGTGTCTCCCACCCCAGTCCAACAACCTGGTGATTTGCAAGGTTGGCCATACAAGGCCTCAAAAGGTGCCATGCCAATTCTAGAATGGTAGCTGTTATTGTAGAAGAACTCCACTAGAGGTAGATGGGCCCACCAATTCCTGAGATAGTCCAAAACACATGCCCGTAATTTATCTTCCAGAACCTGGATGGTACGTTCTGACTAACCGTCCATCTGTGGATAAAACATTGTGCTGAAATGAAGATCTATGCCAAAAGATTTTTGCAAGCTCCTCCAAAAATGTAAAGTGAAGCAAGGATAACGATCAGATACGATAGACAATGGTGCTCCATACAGGAATATGATCTCTCGAATGTAAAACTAGCTCAAAGAATCGACTGACTGACAAGTCCGAATGGGTACGAAATGTGATGGCTTGTTTAGCCTATCCACAATGACCCATATAGCATCCCCTCCTTTCCTGTGATCTCGGCAAGCCTAATACAAAGTCCATGGTAATGTTCTCCCACTTCTAATCTAGCATATGTAATGGGTGTAGCATCCTTGTAGGGCATTGGTGTTTGGATTTCACTTGTTGGCAAATAATACATCTCATAATGATACATGCAATATCCTTCCTCATCCCTGGCCACCAAAACTGGCATCATAAGTCGTGATACATCTTATCTCCTCCTGGATGGATAGAAAATGGAGAATGATAGAACTAGTGAAGAATATCCTATCAGCAAGATGATGGAACAAACAATCTCACCTCATAACAAATTCTAATGTCCTCATAAATCACCCAACCATGTAGTGCTTCCCCATTAAGGCATCGGGAACGGATAACTACTGCTTTCTCATCTATGGCCTTCATCTCTACTAATCATTGGTACAACTCAGAGTGAATGGTCAGGTTGCACAAGGTGGCATTCTCCCTAAATTCTTCGATGTGCAAAATGAAATCTCCCAAATCAGCAATGCATCTCCAATCACAGATGGCTAGACTAGCTAGGTGGAAAGATCTTCGGCTCAAAGCATCTGCAACTATGTTTGCCTTACCTGGATGATAATGAAAATCAAAATCATACACTTTTAAGTGCTCCATCCATCGTCGTTGGCACATGTTGAGTTCTTTCTGTGTGAATAGGTATTTGAGGCTCTTGTGATCGGAGAAGACCTCGAATTTTTCGCCATAGAGATAATTCCTCCAACTCTTTAATGCAAAGACAACTGCTACAAGCTCTAAGTTGTGTGTAGGGTATTTCTTCTTGTGTGTATTCAACTGTCGTGAACTGTAGGCAACAACCCTACCTCTATCAAAACACATTTGAAGCCATCATCTGAAGCATCGCTATAAAGTGTGTAGTCGATACCCCTCTCTAGCACAATCAAGATAGGTGCTGACTTGAGTCGTCTCTTCAACTCCTCAATTGAAGTCTCACATGTGTCATCCTATATGAAGCGGATATCCTTACGAGTCAACCGAGTGATCGGTGCGGCAAGATGAGACAAATCGAGAACAAAACACCATTAATAACCTGCAAGCCCCAGAAAACTATGCACCTCAAACACGTTGGATGGTATGGGCTAAGAAAGGATGGATTTAATCTTCATTGAATCAACAAATATGCCCTCTTGGGAAACAATATGACCTAAAAACTTTACTTCAGATAGCCAAATCTCATATTTACTGAGTTTGGTATACAAACGGTGCTCCTTTAAGATCTCAAGAACAATGCAAAGATGGGTTTGATGTTCTTCTGTTGATGTAGAATAAATCAAAATGTCATGAACGAATACCACCACGAAGCTATTCAGAAATGGATGGAAGAGATGATTCATCAAATCTATCAAAGTTACAGAAGCATTGGTTAGGTCAAATGGCATAACCACGAACTCAAAATGACCATAACGAGTACAAAATGCCGTCTTGGGGATGTCTTTCTTACAGATAAGAAGTTGGTGATATCCTGATCTCAAATCTATCTTAGAGAAGCATGTAGAACCTCACAACTGCTCAAAGAGGTCATCAATTCTCAACATAGGATAACGATTCTTCACTGTGACTCGATTGAGCTTCCGATAATCGATGCAAAGGCAAAGGGATCTATCCTTCTTCTTGGCAAAGAGCGCAGTCGCTCCCCACGTAGAAGAATTGGGACGAATAAATCCCAACTCGAATAATTCCTCTAACTGAGACTTCAACTCCCTCAACTGATCTAGGGCAAAGCAATATGGCAAAATAGAAATATATGTTGATCCAGGAACAATATCAATAGAAAATTCTACTTCCCTTTCGGGAGGTAGACCTGGTAACTCCTTAGGAAACACATCAGGATAATCACAGACGATCAAGGTCAACTCTTGAAGGTCAAAAACATCATCACCAAGTGCCAAGCTGACAACATATAGAGCCATGCTTCTTTGGATCATAAAAATCAGAATCAATAGGATCCCGATGATCCCTGAAGAAATAGAAGAAATCTCCTTCCGAAGTATAAATAAGAACTCGATGATGATAACAATAAATGGTGGCATGATGTGCAGATAGCTAATCCATACCCAGGATGAAATCAAAACTAGACATCCCAAGGACTATGAAATCGAATGTAAAATGTATGTCAGCAATTGTCATCTCATGGTCTCTACAGAATCGATCCAGAGGAACTCGGCCTCCCACTGGGGTTTCAACTAATAGAGGTGGACTCAACTTCTCTAATGCTATACCCAAAGCTAAAGTGAAAGATGATGATAGGAAAGAATGTGATGCGCCTGAATCTATAAGAACTGTAGCCTAAGAATTGAAGATGAGAATAGTACCGCGAGCTATCGAAGACTCGGACTATTGAGATGAAGATGACTGAGAAACTCCAGGAACTGCATACACTCTTCCCTGCATCATCTGACCGCGTCCAATGCCACTGCGCTACCCTGAAGATTGCCATGGTCAATCTACGAATTGCATTGTAGTTAACATGTCTTAGTCTACCATGTCACAAAAAAAAACTCAAGCAAGTAAATGGAAGGAGCATTCTCATTATTATTCATCAAAGTAGGAACACCAGTTACAATATTGAGCTTAAAAAACCCATCAGTTAAATAACCTTTTCCTATATACACCCCAACCTTAGTAATCATTACTTTATCCACCTCAACAACTACACGGAAACCATGCTTTATTAGAATAGACCCAGATATCAGATTCTTGCTAATCTCTGGCACAAAGAGCACATTATTGAGAGTCAGCTCTTTGCCACCATCCCAATACCCTTCACCTCTGATGTAGTTGAATTTCCCATGAACAACTTATCACCATTTGTAACTGCTGAAAAAGTAGTAGACATACCCCTGTCAGAGAAAACATGACGAGTGGCCCCAGTGTCCACCCACCACTCCTTTGGGTTGGACCCCACTAGATTTACTTTAGATATCATAGCAGCAATGTTGAGGTCTGCGATATCCTTGGACAGAAAATTTATCTCTGTAATATTTTCCTATTGACGTGGCTTGTTGTCCCTCCGATGTTAACAATAGTTCATAAAGTGATGTCTAGTCTCGTTGTAGTTAAAACACTTCCCTTGGAATTGCGATGACTACTTCTTGGGAATGACAAGTTTTGGATCAAAGCCCTTGGACCCTTTTTCCTTTTGCTTCATCACCCTCTTCCCTTGTTTTTCTGCCTTGTAATTCTTCCCGACAGACCTCCTATTGGACCCAACATCTTGTCCATATTTCAACACATTGATTTTGGAATAATCGTTTATCTTTCGAACAACCTTCTTGTTGTCCTCTTCGATCCAGAGCTTAATCAAAAAATCCTCGCATGACATCTCCTTTCTCTTGTGAAGAAGATAGGTCCGAAACTCTTGCCATATAGGAGGCAGATGGTGCATAACAATGGAAACCATAAGTGATTCTGAAATTATAGAACCCTCAACATGCATTTGACGGACAATAACCTCAAATTCTTGCACCTAATTCACCACAGATTGTAAATCAATCATTTTAAAATCAGCAAAATGACATGCTAAGAATTCCTTGTAGCCTGCATCCTCAGTCTTATATTTCTTTTCCAAAGAGGTCCATAAATATTTCACAGATTTAGCACCCATATAAACACGGTACAACAAGTCATGAAGGCCATCCAGAACATAGTTGCGGCATAGAAAATCTGCAGCCTTCCAGGCATCCCATGTAGCCCTTTTATGGAAGTCATTGTCATCAAGAGCAATGGATGGTTCATCTTCCATGAGGAACCTTGCAAGCCCCAAGGTGGTCAGATAAAATAACATTTTGTTTTTTCCATGTCTTGAAGTCTGCCCCTGAGAAATTTTCTGGACGTATGGCATGATTTACCGGTTGGTATAGTGTCAGGACTTGTGGAAGCATCTGTGGTGTAACCACAGTCATTGAAGAGACAACATGTCTAATCACTGATAGGTTTCCGAAGGGATTCCTAGACGAATTTCCAAAGGGATTCCTAGTCGCATTCTGTCCTCCCAATGGATTTCCACCAACATGGTGGACATAACAATTTAGACTAGAAATAATAGTGTTAGATGCCCCATCAACAGGATGGTAACCGACACCGAAATCAACATTGATTTGCTGCGAAACATTTCTGTCCAGGACGTTGTTCTCAACATCGGAGAATAGAAAATCTTCTAATTGTTGTAAAGTCATTCTGATGAAACAGAATATAAAGAACAGGTTAAAATTGTAGAAAGAAAACTGATTAGAAAAGAATATATAAAATGATCAACTGATGATTGGATTCAGAAATGTTTTTAAAACTATTAAAGCAGAAGGTTTTTAAGATCAAATGTAAAACCGCAAGCAAAACACAACAAGTTTTTTCAAATAACAAGAGCATACAGTTATGCAAAAACAAAAAATCGAATTTAGAAGTGTTTGAATAGCATGGGAAAATATAAGATTTATCCAGAAAACAGCAAGGATTAACTCTGAAACAGAACAAGCAAGAATGTAGATGTAAAAAGTATTAAGCCTGTAGGGAAAATCTGTCAAAAGTTAACCAAAACCCAAAAAAACTGGATAAACAGAACAAAAATGAAAAAAACAAAATTCAAGGCCTATGATAACACAGTTTCCTTAAGACTATTTAGCTGCCCCACCGAGGGTGTGAGGGGTTTGAAGTTGGCTAAGGTCTCCCAGGATACAGTCGGTAACCAATGGTTGCACCAGAAACCACTGGAGGTCTAACAATTGTGTGGCAAACATACTCTCTGGACTGAATGTGTAACGACCTAGAATTTTAAATAATTTCTTAAATATCATTATGGTTGATATGGGGTCTCATCCGATGAAATTTATTGGTTTGGAGTGGTTAGAGTCTCCGGTGGTGGGCTGTCGTTGTCTTGGGTTGTTCCGCCAATGTGCTGAGGGCCTTCTAGGTCCATTACAACTCTGAAATATTCTGAACCTTAATCAATATTATTATTAAGAGTTGTAGATAATTTGATTATGATTGTAACGCAACTTGAATCATCTCAATCGGAGTTTGGACGAAGAAGTTATGCCTAAAATACCCGGCAGCAGTTTTGGTGAAGAAGTTGCGAGTTGCATTACCGGTAACATGACATTTCGGGTTACCGGTAACGCGTTCTGCGGGAATTTTGACAGACTTAGGTTGGGGGCATTTTGGTCATTTCCGAGGGCATATATATACTCATTTTTCGTGTAATGAGTCATCCAAACTCATTTTTCAGCCTCCTAACCCCTAAAACGTTTTTCTCTCTTTCTCTCTCTTTCTCCATTAATGGATTCTCCACCTTCTCTCTATAAATTGGCGACCTTCCAAGGTTTGGATCAAGATTTTCCAAGGAGAAACGTTGTTCACCTTGACCGAGAGCCCCCCGGCAACCACCATGGCAAATCCATCCAGCAAGATTTGAGTTTTTGGGGCACCACCAACTTCAAGCAATGGAATTTTGGTCTTCTTCAACATTGACGAGTGCTTCGAGATCTACGCGGTGGTGAGTTTGGATCACGGTGGTGCGGATGATCTTTTCCGGCGACTTCTCTGGCGATGCTCTGGTGGGTAAATTCTTAACTCCAATTGAGTATGTGTGTGTGTGTGTATGTACGTAGGGTCGATTAAATAACCATGGTTGAGTGGATTGCATTTCATGGCCTAGGGTTTTATTGTAGTGGAATTGAGCGGTGATCTTGAGCCCGCTAGGTGTTCGATGTAATGCCCGAGGGGCTTGTGAGTCCAATTGTTGGGGTCCTAGAATTGTATTATGGTCAATTGAGTCTAAATATCATTCAAGGTTAATGTGAGCGTCACGTGTTCGACAAAATTTCCGTGAGGGGAACGACTTGTATTTCGGGTGACTTGTAGGTTAATTGGGGCCATTGGAGTTTAGGATCGCCAAGTGATTGACGAAATGCCCGTGTGAACCTTGGATCGTATTTTGGGGTTATCGTGACATTTAAATTGTCATAGGACCTATATGTAGAAAAGTTGGGTACGTTGAATCTTGAGAATCATGATAGGTTCCTTAGAACTTAAGGGACACCATGTGTTTGGTGGTATTGCCAATTGGGCACCGAATGGGATTTGGGTGTCGGAGTTTCCCCCCTTCATGTTTTGATAGACGTGGGCATTCCTTAACCCGTTGTGGTAAAATGTTGTCCTTGAAGCCCTTGGTTGAGGTTGAATGGTCTTGGTGGTTGTCTCTCTTGGATTGGCCAAGGTAGAGCTTATGATTGAAGAACTAAGTAAGTAGTTCCTCGAAACCAAATGAACATCGAATATGGAGGATGTGCCCCACGAGGGCTACTCATACCAAATCTTGAATCCATCACTTAAAGAAAAATGTGATCTAGTAAGTTGATGCGCATTGGTCATGACGCGAGTTATCACATTATTTATACGATCGAATTACGTTGACGACACACTTATTATATTGACGTACTCTACGGTACAGTGCCTTGTTCAGGGACTACCGGACATTGTGACTATGATATGGGATTTGATACTTTGATATGGGGCGCCTTGTTCAGGGGTCTTGGGATGGTCGCACCATCTACGACATCGTGCACAATGGGGGTAACGAGAGCCCTCCCAACGTTATTTGGGAAAGACCGGATAGGATTGGTTAGTGGGTTGACGAGCCGCTAATCGAGCCTTGCCTTATCTATGTCACTAAGATCAAACAAATTAAGGGTGCCTTGTTCAGGGATCCGATTGACACTACGATTAGATGGGTGCCTTGTTCAGGGATCCTGTTGACACTATGATTATATCGAACGCCTTGTCTAGGGGTTTTGGAATTTGATACTATATGGATGCCTTGTCTAGGGATCCCATTGACACTTTACTTGGAAATGCCTTGTCTAGGGATTTCGGAACTTGATACTTTGTGGATGCCTTGCCTAGGGATCCAGATGACACTTTACCTTAGAATGCCCTGACTAGGGATTTCCTTACTTGATATATCATGAAACAAGAAACGAAACTTGAATGTAACTAAGTGTTAGATAACATCGAATGAACACTTATATCATTTAATTGAGGACTCTTGATTAGTTGTCCCTTGAGTCACTTATCTTACCTATTTTAGCTTACCTATTTTGTGGGCTCTTGTCTAGCTTCCCATTGAAGC
>NMUG010012397.1:0-10375 GCA_002855965.1 Monotropa hypopitys
AGTAGTGAAACCCAACAAAATCAGAAGTCTATGTTACCGGTAACCCAGCCTTTTCGGTTATCAGTAACCGTCAATTCTACTATACAGATTAGGAACTAGAGGCTCTAGTTATCGGTAACCTGGGTTGGTGGTTACCGGTAACCTACCTAAGATCTTGGATGCCGGTAACCTAGTTTGGGCCGGTTATCGGTAACCTGTGTGAAACCCCGGTTATCGATAACCAGTCAAAATCTTGGTTATCGGTAACCATAAGGGCTGGATTTAAATATTTTAAAGGAAATAAAAATAGATTAATAGAGTTAAGAGAGGAAATTAAATTAAATTCTACATAAATAAGGAAAATATCCTTAAACGGCTCAAAGGAATTAATAATGGATAAAGGCTAGGGCTGTTTAATTATGTATTTAGATTCCCTCTTTGCAATAATTTCAGGAAAAGAAGTTGTCGGACCTGGGACTTAAACGGTTGAAAAACATCTGAATAGTTAATTAAGTTTGTTTATTATGAATTGTGGTGTATGGAAATTTAAGTGTTATGGATTATATATGTGATGTGAATTCCAAGTTGGAATCTTTGATTTTAATGCCTATGTCTTTATAATGCATTTGTTAGCACAAATTGTCTTAGAAGTGAACACATTGTAAGATGATTAAGAACCATGTTGATTGATAATGTGATGCACAATTATTCACTTGTTTGGTCTTTAATTAGACATTAATACTTATGTGTTTTATTTGACGTTGTGAGATGTGGATGTGGGAGTGAATTTCGGTGAGCCTAAGGGTAGTAATATCGGAAGGAAATTTTAGAAGAACCCAAGTGAGTTGGTGGATAGAAACATCTCGAGAAATTATTGTATAAGCACCCCGGTGAGTCAAGGGGATGGTAACACCGTAGGAAACCATTATATATGTGGTTATGATGAGCCGGTGGGCAGTAACATCATGTTATGAGTAGTAATGTACCATTACGTGTTTGTTGTAATGATTTTAATCAATCACTTGCCATTTATTATTGCTCCTCGTTTCCAAATTGGGATTTGATATACTATATTTGTAATTAACAAACTTCTAGATTTTCTTGTTTTGTTTTTAACTTGTAAATCCAGATACGGAGCTTATAGACGGAGGTCCACTACCATTCCAGGGTAATGCTACAATGTCACAAGGCATTTCTTAGTCGTACAAGGTAGAGTTGTGTGAATTAGAAAGGGTGAAAGTCTTTCTCTTATTTCATAGTGTATGGTTTGAGAGTTTGTATCAATGGAACCAATGTAAATATGGTTGTAATAAGTAGGTTTTGAGGTTGAGCAATATGATGATGGTGTAATAAAGTTGTAATATGGGTTATGAAAATAGATTGTAGTCTAATGATGGTAATGAAATAGAAATTTAACTTTATGTAATGGAGTTATAGGAACATGTATTTGAGTTGACATTCGCATCCTATACCACATTAATTACATTATGTTATTTTATATGGTATGAGGTGTGATATGTGTGCTCGGTAAGATAGTTTGATTGGTCATTTTTCACATTGGAGGTTAACTAAGGAGCGTGCCTAATTTGTTTAAGGCACACGTCTACTCTAATGTATGCTTATACTTTGTAAATGCATTTTTGATATGTGTGTGTGTGTAGGTTTCAAATTGTGGTGGGGTAAATCTGAATTGGCCACCTGTCAGGGGAAAATTTATATTTACCCGGACATAGACGGTAGCATGGTACCAGTCATCCATATAATCAGCAATCTCGTACTGTGGATTAGGTCAGCCCTGTGCGGCTAGACATCCAGTCAGTGCGGGATCCAGTTATTCAGAGCGACAAGTACTAGATCTCGACCGATAGAACATCGTTCTCCTGGAAAAGCAATATTTCAAAATGAAACCCCCCATTCCTATCCCATTTTAATATGGTCAATGTTCTATTGGACAATTAAACTATTGCATTTCGATATGGGGTCCCTCTTGTATCTCTCTCATTTCCATATACATGTCCCTGTGTCCACATTTCTTCTTTGGACATTTCGATATACACTGGGTATATATCAAAATGTGACCTGTTGATCTTGTATTTCGATATGGCATTATTTCGATATGCATACTCGTGTATTTTGATATGGGAAGCCTTCTGCCCATCTTCTTTTCTTGAGTGTTTCGATATACCCGTGAAGGGTATATCAGAATATAGAACCCTCTGTTGATTCCTTAGTTATGAGCATTTTGATATACCCTTTGGGTATATCGAAATACGTTGGCCTCTGATCCCTTTCCCTTCAACCTTATTTCGATATGAGGTATGGCAATCAAAATATATTATTTTGATAAACCACATTGGGTATATCGCAATGTAGATCTTCCTGGTCAAATTCCTTCTTTCAGCATTTCGATATACCCATTGGGTATATCGATATGCAATTTGTTCTGCTCAGAATTTGGCTTGTTGCATATCAATATGCAACTTATGCATATCGATATGCATGTCAGTAAGGGCATATCGTGGATGAGTTCTTGGGCTCGTATATAAACACCTCTCTTACATTTTATTCAAAACATACACACTCAAATACAAACCCTAGTCGTCTCTCCTTCTTTCCCACCTCTCCAGTCAATTTCTCTCTCTCTCTCCCACTTCTCTCCCTTTCATATCACAATCTAGTTGATTTTGGAGCTCGTACCTTTATCAATGTTGATCACCGAGCCTCTTGGTAAGCTTGGTTTTCTGCAAACCATAGAACTCTAATCTAGAGTTGGTTCAATCACTCTTAAAGGTAGAGTTTTATAAACTTTTGTATGTATATGCCTTAGTTTCTCTTTTCATCCTTCTTATTCAAACAAAAATCCATGGGTCAAGCATGTATGTGTATTTCCTATGGTTTTACCTAGGTTGTGTTGAGCCTAGGGTACTTCTAATTACTCCAATGGTCTTCTTAGAGTACGAATTTGACTTCCCCATGCCTAATTGGTAAAGGCCCCAAATTTGCCAAAACCCTAGTTTTGGGAGTTTAGAGAAAATTGAAATAAATGGTGGTTTGATAAAATTGGGGACTTTAAATTTGTATTGTCACCCTAGGAAGTATTGAAAAAGAATTAATTTGGTCGTTGTTCCAAAAATGTGGAATTTGAAAAACAATGATTTTTGAATCACTTATATTGGAAAGTATGGATATTGATCCTTGGGTTGACTATATATTTATGGGATTTTGATCCCCGAGATTTTGATCCTTGAATGCTATGCATTCACGACATTGCGCAATGGGGGTTTGACTGGACCCTCCTGTCAAGTCGGGTAATACGAGGAATTTTACGGTTAGATAGTTGATGAGCTACTAGCACGGAACAAATAGCCTAAACACATATTTATATCATTGGAACCTTATTTAGGTAAGGTAATTGGAAATATTTTAGAAATCCTTATTCTGATAAGGGAGTCATTTGTTTTGTCACTTGGCTATTGAAATTGTAAATTTGAAATGATCTCTATTGTTTTTGGAAAATCCTATGAAAAACTTATTGGATTCTTATGCATGCATCTCACATCCTATTTTATGTACACTCGCACGTACCCACAACTAGTATATACATCATTTTTGTATATCTCTTTACTAAGCTTTGTCTAATCCTCTATTTTTTAGGTAAAGATTTAGTGGCTTAGTTTGGAGTGACATCTTTGCATCCCTTGGAGGTTTTGAAGACTATAGCTCTTGTATGAGCTTTATTTTATTTACTTATTTCCGCTTTACTATTCATTTGGAAAATATTAACACCCGAGTCTGTAATAACTATACTTCATCCATTTATTCCTATTGTGTGTTTGTATGCCTTTCATATTTTGGTGACTTTAAATAATGTGGGAATAGGGGTAGTTCTTTTATTATCTATTACTTGCTCAAATACCATTATTCAAAAAAATGGTTTAAATTTTTGGGGTGTTATAATTGGTATCAGAGCCTTAGTTTCGAAAATTTAGGAACTTTGGAGAGACTCTTAGTCTCGATGGGTGCACTATATGACTTCTGCATTGTGTGTCATATAGTCATGTTGTGTGCTTGCATGCTTGTGTGTGCATTGCATAAGTATCAATAATAAGATTTTAAAACTAATCAATATTATAAAGGCCTATTCTTAGGTTCCTTTCCTATTATTGGTTGTCTAGGGTATTTGACCCTTTCATTGGTAACAGTTGAGTCGTTTTCACTAGATCTCCTCGTCATTGGTATTTGTTCCGAACCTTGGTAGGTGTTCCTACCCTATCCTTAGGATGGTCTATTATGATTAGACTTTCTTTGTCTAAGTTTCCTTGGGTGATATGAAATTTATCCTATCTTGTAGGATTATGTCGAGTCGTTGTACTGAACTCCTTCATAGGGATTCACCAGTTAGGGATAGTTGATTCCTGGTTAGTACCCTTAGGATGGTTTTGTTGTTGTTCCCTCTAGGCACTGGATTTCATCTTTAGTGTCATTGTTGTGATTACCTAAATCCTTCCTTCTATGGTGGGAAGTAGATTTTGTAGATATTAGATGATCGGACATACTTCTTGTCTTTTGATGAAGGATGATAGTTCATCATGTCATCTTAAGATCGAATCCTCAAAATCTATGATTGGGTGGCGCTCCAGTTGGTGGGTTTATCTTGTGACATCGCACCAAGCTAGTTGGTACGTTGAAATGTATTTGACAATAGTGGTACCCTACCGTTAATCGAGAGCTAGAGTTGTTATCGGAGTATAGTTTGATGTTGTTTGAGCCTTCTTTGGCAAGCCTCCATGGCTTACCCTCTTCGTTAAATCATTTGGGATTGAGTAGTCATGTGAGGATGTAGTCAAAGTGAATCAGGAAAGTTCGATGTACTTGTGGTCAATGACGGGCGTAGTGCTTAGTGATGTTAGGTATTTATTGATTGGGTAAGGTCGACGGAAGAAGTGTAAGTGTTTCTTTGTGGTTTGAGTTGGGTCCTAAGGATGAAAGAGAATCAAATTAGTCACTTGAGGTAACCATAGTTGATATAGTGAGAGTATGAGTGCTAGTGTGACATCGTGTGAATCAAGTCTTGTTGGATGATTTGAGGCTTAGACTTGTGTCTGACCCACCGTGGTATCTTGGTGGGTGATATGTTCTCTTGACAAGCATGATCATTTGGATGGTGGAAGTGGGACTTAGTTTCCCATTTTCCTTGGTTCGTGGTGCTTAGGTCATCATGGGTGTTTAGGTGACCCTTGGTAATTAGATGTGACGAGATTAGTTAGAACTTTGATGGTGAGTAATTATAGAACTTGCTGACCTTTTTGGGTGGGATTTGTGACCATTCCTATGTGGTGATGGTTTAAGGTCTCGATGAATGTAAGGTTTCCATCACTTGATGACATAAAGAATTGGATGCTAGTGGTTAATCCTGAGTATGGATTTCTTTTGGTTTGTTCGTGTCTTGGGTGAGAGAAGTTTAGCCAAGTTAGCCATCAAAGAGTGAGTGTGTGGTTCAAGGATGTTGGGATTTTGGCACATTGATGTGCACAAGAGTCTCCTAGGAGATTGTTTGAAGAAGAGGTGTAGTGTAATTTTTGAGTTTGTAGTCAATCCCTAGCCCTGCCACATGCTTGTAAGGGTACTCATATCGGCATCATTGGTATATTCTCTCCTGTTCTTGACAGCTTCGATCATGCGACGCCCTTGGTTGTATTTTACTCTTGGTATGCTTATCTTGCCCTATTCATAAGCATTTCGAATTGGTGAGTAGAAATCATCTTTTGACTCATTCTTGTCGCTTCTATTTCTGTAAGCTTGCATGACAGAAAGCAAATTTCTGTCCAACCTCTCTTGGAATGTCTATAGTGTTCGTTCGTGCCTTACCCTGATTGGTGTTGGGATACCTAATTCTTTGGCAATATATGAATGGACTACTCCTTATCTTTGTCTGTCACATTATTAACATTCTCGTGTCGCATTGGGGTTAGTTGACGGCAATGGGAGAAGCCCATCACCTTAAGAAATCCTTGACTTATTCCCACCAAGATTTTATGTCATTCATATACATCGTGTCCTTCGGGAGGATTCTTAGGAATGCCAAACTTGTGGTGCCCGGTTGAGCTATGATGTGTTCCTTATCTTGTGAGATGTGATCTACCTACCATTTCTTGTGTATCTACCTCTCGAGGTTGTAGGCCACCCGTTATGCACTTGACTCTCTTCTAGAGAGTGTTGACATGGAGGAGTTGCCCATTGTCATCCTTCCTTGTAATGGAAGAAGATGGTGAAATCCTATGAACTTCCCATCTTCCAACCATACACTTGTTTCACTTATGCGCATTAATTCCTTGTGGGCACTCCTTCTTGCAAAATCATTCTGCGAATTGAATTTCCTACCCTCCAGTGTTTGAACACCTCTGTTTTAGGGAGGATGTCCCTTCTGGATATCGGGTTTGCGAGAGTAGGTGGTGTTGTCGGTCTGTAGGCTGGTGAGTGTTGGCATTGTGGAATGATTGGTGAGGTGAAGCATTGTTTGTCTTGTGCAGTTGGGTGGAGAGTTTCGGATAGAGTGTGTGTCCCTTTGGGTCGAATGCACTGACTTAGATCTATAGTGATGTCTGGCACGACTTGGTGTGTGCATAGTCTGTGTCATGTGGTGTAGGAAGGACTAGGAAGGATTGATTTGAGAAGGTGGATGGTCAGCGCATCTCAAAACAAACTTCCATGAGTCGTTCTGGTACTGCACTAGGTATGTGTGCGGGTTTGGTTGTATGTGAGGATTGCTATCTTTTCTTGAGTTTGTTGGTTAAAGTGCATTGGTGTGAAATTGGTCCTAGAGTTCTATACTCAGTCATGTTGATTGTCTCAGAGTTTATGGAGTAGTGTGAGACTTCGGTGAAGATTGTGGATTAGCGCCAGTGGTTTGGTCAAGTAGTTGACCTTAGGTGTATCGACCTCATGATTTTCGTCATTGGTGATGAACTAATCTTGAGTTTCGTCTCTGTTTCATGTTTGGTGGTGGTGGTTCTTTCATTCCTTCCATATCATATCGGCGTGTCAGTAGCATATCGATGTGTCCACCAACTTCATTTTCTAGTTCCAAGATCTCTCTATGGTGTAGAGTTAGCCATGAGGTTTATGTGATGGTGTATTTTGTCTGTGAGTAGTCGGAGTCATGCGGTGTTATGGTAAAAGTTTGAGAATTGATGTTGCCGATTAGGTCAAGTGATTGATCATTGTGGGTAGACCACATAGTTCATTTCTATCGAGTCATTTCTTTAGCAGAAAACGATTCCAAGCTTCATATCAGCTCCAAGTATGGTGCTATGACTTCCCTAGTCATATCATGTGGGTATGCCTCGTTGGCTCTTGATTATCAACTTTTGGAGATATTGATGAAAGATTTTTGATTGCATAGCCCTTTTTCGTATGTTCTTATGGCAAGGGCATTATCTTTTTCCTTATTTGTTGAGGACTCCTATTGCATGGAGGGGTCTAATGTCCCGAGATGCAGAGGAAGGATGGTGTCTTTCCTTCTCTCAGAACTTCTTAATTCAATGCTTGACCTTCTCCTATTAAGTTTTGGAAGCTATCTTGTCATATCCTGTGTAGTTGGGATACCCCGTTTTGGTTGTGAGATGAAGTAGAGTGAGTTGGTCGTTTCTCTTTCCCTGTTCACGATGAGATTGTATAGATTCTATCAACCTTTGGCATGTTGTGAGGGCAATAAAGTTTGAAAGAATGTTTGGCTTTAGGCTTTCACCTTGTATCCATCTTATGGACTCATATTCGTCCTTATAAACTCTTTTGGAACTGTCTAATTTGGACTTGACTCTACCAATATCTCAGAATTTTAAGGATCTTGTTCTCGCCATTAGTCCTTGTCTTTGCAAATGTTGAGTAGCAACCTATTTGCATCTTGGATTCAGGAAAAATATTCGGAATCATTCGATTCATAGGAGGTTCTTCCTGTTGTTATTGTATCTTGATTGGTTGACCAAGAAAATTTCGAGGATGAAATTTTTGTTAGGAGGATAGTTTGTCACACTCTAGAAATTTTAAATAAATTCCATGAATTTTCTTTTGACTTTCCTATTCCATTTAATAGAATTCTTTTAGAATAAAATCATAAATTGGTTAGATGGGCCCTCCTGGGACCCACATTTTAGGAGTTAAAATGTTTATAAGGTCCGGGAATGGGTTTGGAAGTATTTGTCAACATCCGAGTGATTGCCACGTTATTCGGCAATCATATAATCTTATTCGGATAAATTTTATTTTAAATTTCCATTTAGAAATCCTTATGTTCTTCCAAAAATTTGCATAAGGGAAGTTTTGGTCTACCGGAAATTGGGAAAGGAGTTGCGAGAATTGGAGAGTCAAGGTTGATCTTCCGGAAATAGAACATTGTTCTCCCGGAAGAGCAATATTTCGAAATGAAGCCCCCTGCCATTCCTATCCCATTTCGATAAGGCCAATGTTCTGTTGGACAAATGCACTGTTGCATTTTGATATGGGGTCCCTCTTGTATCTCTCTCATTTTGATATGCATGTCCCTCTGTCCACATTTCTTCTTAGGACATTTCGATATACACTGGGTATATATCGAAATGTGACCTGTTGATCTTCTATTTCGATATGGCATTATTTCGATATGCATACTCGTGTATTTCGATATGGGAAACCCCTTGTCCATCTTCTTTTCTTGAGTATTTCGATATACCCGTAATGTGAGACCTGTGTCATAATAAAGAATTATTAATAATTAATAATTGGGGAATTAGATAATTAAAAATAATACCTAAGGTGTTTAATTAATAAATAGGAATTTTGGGGATTTGTTTGGAGAAATTAGAAGTTAAAAGAAATTAATAAGATTTAAGGGCTAAAGAGTAAGAAATTTAAAATTTAAGGGTATTGTTCAAGATACCAGTATCTTGGAAGCCCAAGATACCGATATCTTGAGTCTTGGGAATTCGGAATTTGAGCTCAGCCATGGCTGAGTGTCGGGAGTGAAAAAGACATGTATGTGTCGATGGAAACAATGTTTTTGCATGTTTTGAGTTGTCCAAATCTTAATCAATATTGAACAAGTGTCAAACAA
This sequence comes from Monotropa hypopitys, assembly GCA_002855965.1. Classification (NCBI taxonomy): domain Eukaryota; kingdom Viridiplantae; phylum Streptophyta; class Magnoliopsida; order Ericales; family Ericaceae; genus Monotropa; species Monotropa hypopitys. The sequence continues at coordinate 9,068 of NMUG010012397.1, forward strand.
TGAAAAAATGGTCTGTGTAGAAATCAACCATTTAAGTTCAAGATGCTAATTGTATAACACCTTCCGTATGAGAACAAATTTTACAAAAAAAATCAACTATTACAAATTCGTATTGAGAGTGAGGGAAGGATCAATTGAGAAGGGCAAAGAGGTGTTAGAATCAAAGGATTGCTGCTCGATTTTGTGCGGAGGGTTGGAGAAGGAAGCAGTGAGCAGTGGAGATTAGAAGGAGGGGAGATTCAAGTTTTCAGAAAAATCTTCTTGATTTTATTTCATCCAATTCAGGTAACGATTCAAAAATCTAAGAATATAGGTTTGTAGAAAATTATGTCTAGTTCCTACGTTTAAATTTTGGTTCAAATCGATCAATGTTTGCTTAGGCAATTTCAAGAAATTCGGATTTTGAGTAAACCCTAAAAATTCTGCATAAACCATTCGATCATTTGAGAAGATGACAGATACTGGTATCTATCTTTGCCAAGATACTGATATCTTAGTGAGACCAGGCTACCAGAACCCTAGAAACCAGTATCTTCATGCGGTTTCTTGAGCCTTGATCAGAAACTGGTATCTGGGTTAGCCAAGATATCGGTATCTGGGAATGCGATATCTCGGAAAATTTTATAAACCGATATCTTTAATTTTATAAACCAATATCTATAATTTTATAAACCGATATCTTTAATTTGTGTAAGATACTGATATCTAGATCAGCCTAAGAAACCGATATCTTGAGGCTGTGAGAAACCAGAAACCCCTTGAGCAGAAACCGATATCTTAGGAGTATGTCTAAGATATCGATATCTTTGAAGACCAAGATACTGGTATCTTGAGCCTCGGGAAAAATATAAAGTTTTGGAAAATCATTTTTTTGGAGAAATCTTAATACCAAATCAGTAGGGTATTTATGTTAAAATTATTAGAAGCTGATTTTAGCTTATTGGTATATTCTAGATGTTGGTGATCCGTCGTGTTCAAATCAAAGGAAGGGGAAGCAAGCTATTTAGTAGTTCATCATATTTTGTGAGTACTTTTAATGGATCGTGTAAGGTTTAGAATATTACTACTTTTATTAATACAAAGTGTTTGGGTTTTGAAAAGAGTTGAGTTTTTGGGAAGATGTTTTCAAAAAGAAGAAAATCATATGGATCACGAGATGTTTTCAAATATTAAAGATGGTTTCAAAGGGTGAATTGAGTTTTGGAAAATATGGTGTAAAACAGAGTTGGTATGCGTTAAAGAAAAATGATGATTTCTATATGGTGTTGACTTAAGAGGTGTGGTGAAATGGTGATTTCTATTACAAAA
>NMUG010012398.1:0-10372 GCA_002855965.1 Monotropa hypopitys
AGCTCTCACCTTGAGTCTGCTTTGAGTTTATCGAGTTGTAGTAGCTGTTGAGGTATTGTGATGAGTTGAATTGTATCGGACATGTTGTCCAGGAGTTCTTTTTATTTATTTTGAGTTTGTATGCTCTGAGATTTATAATCAGATCAGTGGAGTTTTTATTTCAGTTGTCGTATTGTGGTCTGTGTTTAGTAGATGCTTTACCACGTGTCATCTCTTAATAGATGGCTTTGCAGTTATCAGGGATGGGGCGTGACAAGTTTTGTTATCAGAGCATAGGTTTGAGGTTCTGTAGACTAGAGGAGTCGAGTCAGCTGGACTGTGGACATAAGGTGTCTTGAGTTGGTGTCACGACCCGTCCCAGATTTCCATTAAAATAGTAAAATCCGGCTACGAATCGCGACTTGAAACAGTTTTACAAAAACATGAACTTATTATTCTTTTTCAAACACAATAATTTTTTTTCTTTTCCTTTTATTAAAAATACGCAGCGGAAAAATAAAGAGTACTAATAAGAAACTCCAACAACCAAACCACCAAGTGTGACAGTCTAGAAGAAAAACAATGACCCAGAACAAGGTCCCAAAGTAAAAACTGAGTAGTCTACTGCAAGATAACTAAAAGTCTAGCCTCACAATCCTCACACTATGACTGCAAGGAGAACGGAACTGGAAACTAAGCAATGCGACTCCTGCTGGAAAGAGTCCTGAGAACTGGCAATGAACCCGCTAAGCCTCCTTACCTGGATAAAATGCCACAACACAAAGAAGAGGGCAACAATGTCACACCCCGGATTTTCAAACCATTTTTTTAAAACAATTTAAATAAATGCAGGGAGATCACTACTTGTCATTCAGATCCATTCAGTTGAATTCTCATTACATACATGATACAATATGAAGTGTAAAGCGGAAGCGAAGTACAGTGCCGAAACTGGCTACAACTGAAGTACAGAAAAGTCAAGTATATGTACAACTGAACAGAAACTGAAACTACAATACAAGAGTAAAAGCACTACCAACAATGAGTGTTGAACAAAGCTCGACTGAAGCTGAGAAGAAAGGTGCAAGCTGCAGCTAGAACTGCCCTACCTATCTCAAGAAAACCTAGCAGCTGACTCCACTCCAAGGCCAGCTAGTCCTATAACACAGACTAGAAAAGGGAAAGAAAGAGGGTCTGAGCAAACCATGGCTCATTGACGGTAACAGCTAAAGACTACAAGACATGCACGAGAACGTGCACCCTAAGTGTAAACCCAAGTAATAGTAAAGCCAACAGTGAGGTGAACACACGCACGCACTACATGAGTGACCGAGAACCTCATCGATAGACAAACACCGATATGTAACCCAATTCCAAACATAATCCCGAAAAACCATGCTACTATACCCATCACCCAGAAGTCATCATCGTACACAATCCATCGAACACTGAGAGACCCTACTACCTTGTCCAATTCATTTCCCTTGATAAGTAGAGATATGGTGGATTTGGTGTTAATATATCTCTGAAGAATGTTGGAATTGCAAGGTATTCGTTTCTTGAATGGCATAAGTTAATTTCCTTGGAATCCCGTCTTAAGTCCATTCCAAGCCTTCACGTTCGTTTCATCAATAGATATGTGTTGGAGTCCCATCATAAGTCCACTCCGCATATTGTTCATTCGCATCGTAAGTGTCCCTTGGAACCGCATCATAAGTCCGCTCCAAGTGTGTCAAGTATCCTCGATAGAGGGAAGAGGGTAGTAGTTGGCCGACTAACTAACCCAATTCCTACCTAGCTTTCCCCAAGTAACGTCGGGAGGGCTCCAGTTACCCCCATTGTGCACAATGTCGTGGATGGCGCGACCATCCCAGGAATCCCATCATAAGTCCATTCCCGAATCAATATCAAGTAACTCTATCGGAAAAGTCCTAGCCAAAGCTAGTAAGTCGCATCATCGCGTCGTTCGTCATGTCAAAGTAGTTTAATGGGCAATACCGCGGGATAGGGCAAACCCTCCTAACCCGGATGGATACCAACTCAAATCAGCACCCTGGGGCATGTAACCTCCCAGTCCAGTGAGTTGCCCAAACGCATGTCAAAAAGTATAAGGGTTGGGGCAAAGACCTCCCATACCCGAGATGGATCCTCGTATGCCAACAAATGTCATGTATCAATGTTCCATTTGATTATGTTCGAGTGTAAGATTTTGGGATTGTCCAAGGGTGGTCCTCGTAGGATCCATCCCCGTATTGGTTGTGCATTGCGTCCATTTCATTCGTGTCATGTTTGGGTGAAACCAACATTATTACCATTATTCCGATAAAACAAGCCCAAGGCTAGATCAAGTTCCCGAAGGTTCCCACGCCCTTACTAAGGAAAGTCACCCAAACCACAAGACCACCGCAATGACAACTATAACCGTACCAAGGTGAGAAACCACGTTACATTCCACAAGTTCCATATTTTATATCCTCATCCCAAGTCGACACACAATAACCATTCCATTCTTACCACTCAAACCATCTAATTATCCACAAGTAATCTCAATCCTATCAAATTTCCTCAAGCGTCACAATTAACACCCCATTTTTCCATGCAACCCATTCCATTATCTACAAAATCCCAATTCACATTGATTGTTCATAAAGTGCCCAAATCACATTACACGTCACCATAATTCCAAGTCTAATTCATTTCAACACTACGCACCCCAAATTTAAATCCCGCAAGTCTCTCTATATATCGAGACACAACTCAACACAATTTCACCCCTACTTACGCAACTCCATCTTGTTTAGGCATTTTAACAAACACATGTCGCCTAAGGTTTCCAAGGTGCCTAGACTTGCTCCAAGGGGTTGGTTTGACACATTGATTCACGAATGACCGAAATACATCAAATGACAATTCCATGATACTCGTCTACCCGACATACGACAATTGAATTGAATCGAATATAAGGGCAACTCAACTATGCCCAACAAATCAATAATTGAAACATGGAATGGAATAAAGCACGACTACGCATACAAGGTAGGATTTAGAAGTTACCCACCGGAGAGTCGCCGGAAAAGTTCGCCGGAGCAATCGCCGGAAAATCTCCATGGCACCAACGAACCTATGCATATCAATGGAAAGATCGCGACGATGAGAATACAAGTCTCCAAAGGACCCATATGAGAAACGCACTATCAAAGATTGACTTACCCGAGACTTTGAGAAGGTGACATCGATATCTAGGTTGCCGGAAAGCTCTCTTCAAGGGGAGCAACCTTCCTTCTTAATAAAACTCCATCCGAGCTCCTTCATAAAAACCCTAACTTCAAAACTTCGAGGGATGGAAAAACAATGGTGCCTCATGTGTAGATCCGGCCGCTAGGAGCGAGGTTCCTTCTTTGCATTTCTTGATCCGGGCACGTTTGGGCCTTCGAACTCAAGCTCCAAGCTTGGGCAACAATGGAGTCTCCAATGGAGACTAGGAGAGAGGAGAGAGCATTTTGGGTTGGAGGAAAAAGAAGGGTTTTGAGAAAAACCGAAATAAGCAACCCTTAAATAACCCCGGTGCCAAAAAGACCGAAATGCCCTTAATGAAAAGGGTTTTCTCGCAAATCTGCCGACCTTTGTCCGGACGAAGGCCAGGCGTCGTTCGGACGACGACCCCTGGTCCAGACGAAAGTCACCATGGTCCGGACGAGACCTCCTGCTCGAATCAAAATCTTCCTTGCCACCTTCGTCTGGACGACCAAGGAGCTTGGTCTGGACGAAACCGATGGTCCAGACGAGGATGGACCATGGTTCGGACGAAACATGCCTGAACCAAAATCTTCTATCTGTCAAGCTTGTCCGGACGAGCTGAAGGCATGGTCCGGATGACCAGCCCAGCAAACGTCCGAAAAGTGCCCGAAAGGTCCCTGACTCGTCCCGGTGTAACCTCTAACGCTTCTTGAACATCTCACGCGATAATATATCCTTCTAAGGCTCTCCCACGGCCTTCCATGATGCCACCAACGGAACGATAGATTATTTAATTGATTTAGGAAAAGAAGAATTGAATTCAAAATGGATTTTAAAATCTAGGTCGTGACATCTCATACCCCTTAAACAAATTTTGTCCTCGAAATTAAGCAGAGGGAAGGGAGGGATGAATGCCCAACCTAACGACCATCACACTCGAAGAATTTCATTTCGCAAAGATAGGACCGAAGTCAACCACCACTTCAGCGACAAGGTCGCAAGGATCATATTTAGGAGGAAAGTCTTGAGACTTCCATCGGGACACCTAGAATCGATATGGTGTCAAACGCATCAACTGAACGTACGCATTGGAAATCACTAGATGGTTCACTCACCATCACAATCGCAACGAACATGCCTTGCGACTAACAGTGGCAAGATTCAAAGAGATCAAGGGTACCTCCCGGCATGATATGAAAAGCCGACACGAGGTCAAGATTTGAACTTCCAAGCAACGAAAGGGAACTATAGCTTCTTGAACTTAGACTTCCTCAAACACGAACGAATTGCTATCTTCTCGCAACGATTACAACGATTTGGTGAGAGCAAAATAATATGCATCAAGAACGTCGACGCCCACACGTCAGCTTCACAACCGCATTACAGCGTGCTCTCACGTCATTTTTCTCCCAAGGATTTGATTACCAAACACCGGTACACCGAAAAGCGAGGCCAAGCCAAGAAGGTGTCGAACGACACATGGACACACCGACACGTCGATACACCTAACGTCGAAATCTCTGTACATCGAATACTTGATGGTGAGTAGCCAAGGAAATACGCAATCGCCCCATAGCCCACGAATCTATGCATAGCATTATATATACATGAAATGCACCAACACTTTCGCGAAAGAAGAAACACAACACAACACCATACGCACACATCCTAGCGTGGTAACCGAGTGACCTTAGTGATTTTCCTTGAGACGCCCTGGCCAGTAGCTCTTTTCAAATCAATTCACTACGTCAAACATATATCACGATGTCAAAAAGACTCACACACCCACACACCCACACACGCCAAAATGTGCATGTGTCGAGCCCAACAACACGGCAAGGCACTAACTCACACCAAGTCTAGACCGCAAGATGTTTCGCAACCAACTTTCCCACGTTTTACCGATCCCACGCGTCTTCGGCCCACGAATGCTTTCTATCTCATGATCACGCTACGAAAAACGCACTAACGCAGCGAGAGGGAATGAAACCTCCTTTCCAACAAAGGATTCGCACTAGAAGGGAATCTATCGCGTTCAAACAAGTATGCACGCCGAAGAGGAACGATCGCACAAACGCGAAATCTTATAACCAAAAAGGATGAAGTGGTCAACAAGAATCATCATAACGAGGCAACGGGGAGGGACACGCTCAATTGAGTTTTGCAAGATCGAGTACAACACAATATGATAAAGAAGAGGTTACGCAAGCCTCACGGAAGATCGTTCACGTAGCACAAGAAAGACAGACGCCACAGGCTTAACACGGGGACAACGGTCGCCAATGATAGGATACCACGAAGCGGTTTGGGATTTGATCACTGCTCTGCTTCTAAAGTCCAAGGTCTGCGCAAGAACTAAGGTCTATGTATGACGATCAGCCGAACACGAAAATCATCATGAGAAGTACCAACACAAAGAAAGCCGAGTGCCACACAAAGAGGTAAAAGGGACAACTCCCGATATGGTGTGGACACTAGGATCACCGGAAAGGTCACAAGGGAAAGACCGAGCTTGATAAACATGAACGACTCTTCATGCAACTTCATCGTCCTCCGCATTCGAGACGAAACGAGAACCGACGAGATCAACAATCGAAAGGTCAACACTTGAAGGAATCACACCGGAGATCATCAAGCTGGTCATGATTCAAGAAAGACTCGACGGATTTCTTACCGGCCGACGGAGAAAGAATCATAATCGCAATCTTAGAAATACTGCCACTTCAACAAGCCAAGGTGTGGCTATAAAAGTATCATCCATGCCATCGAGCAAGAACCGAACGATGGAGCCCATAACAGCACGAACACTAGGAACGAGATGCGGTCGAACTGAGAATGACAGAGCAACTGTCGAAGATACATTGCCGAGCCGGACACCTATCCAAAGGAGCATAACCGCGCTAAGGCACGACGGGACAGAGACATAACCGTGCCAATGCCTAGTCGCGTACAACGAAACGTCGCAGAACATAAAAAAACGGAACTTGCCGTCACCTGCTGCGCCGAGCACTAGACGTGCCACACAGACAGTACGATGCCGCCCAAAAACTGATTAAAAGACAACATGCGGGCGCGGTAACACGAGATAGGAACTCAGCTGGTCGGTAAGGAGAAACTAGCGCCAGCGATTTCTAAGGCAAGAGACATGCTACTGAGCAAAATGAGAAGCCGAGCAAGAAACATCTTTCCAAGGCACTAGAACACAAATAACAACTGGTCGAAACCATCGACGGGGTCCAAGTGGACACTAGAAGAGCAGAAAAATTTCACAAACACCTGGTCGCCACGCAGGCAACAAATCCACACATCGACTAATGAACATTCACGTCGAACTTAGTACAATCAATCGGCTCTAAACTAACGCAAGACAAGCGTCTAAACGGTAACGACACGTCAAGATCGCACTCACACTCTCATATTAAAGAATAATGGCGTAGGAAACTCCACGATTTCGAAGGAACATGTGCAAATCACGCTTGCGATGATAAAAATGACCGGTAGGTCATACCCCTTAAAGGGAAAACACTAGGAAAATGCCACAACGTCGTAAGAGTCTCGATAGATGGAGAATGAAGCATCAATTTTCTAAGGATCGAAAGAACGATCTCACCACGATTTCTCAAATTGCATCACTATAGATCACCAAGGGGGCTACACCAACTCGAAAAGCTCAACGAAGTACCATCACTTGCGAACAAGGATTAGGATCTCTCAAAGTTCTACAATCCCGAGTCAAAGAGATCCGAATTCCACTAAGAAGTGACGAAGCAAAGGGGAAAACTACAATTTCACCCTAAACATTTCTAAGAAGCTCAGCATATTGCCGGACACAAACTCGACTCTAGCAATCATAGAGGAGACCACAATCACACGACAACCACAGAGAATGCATTGAAGATGCCAGGAGTAAGGGTACCACACTCTCAACAGTGGAAAGGCAATCGAACTTACCATCAGGGTCAACACTCAACCTTCATAGGACGGAGAAACTCGACGTCAGTGAAAGGAGACAAAATCAACAAAACAATCTCTCGAAACAGAAGACCAGAGGCAAGGGTGCATTACAAGCACACAAATGGAAGAGAAGCACGCAGTAATGACCAAGAGAACCTATAGAGACTAGGCGTCTCCCCACGGTTCCAAGGTATTCGAACCGAAAGCTCTGATACCAAGTTGTCACGCCCCGGATTTTCAAACCATTTTTTTAAAACAATTTAAATAAATGCAGGGGAGATCACTACTTGTCATTCAGATCCATTCAGTTGAATTTTTATTACATACATGATACAATATGAAGTGTAAAGCGGAAGCGAAGTATAGTGCCGAAACTGGCTACAACTGAAGTACAGAAAAGTCAAGTATATGTACAACTGAACAGAAACTGAAACTACAGTACAAGAGTAAAAGCACTACCAACAACGAGTGTTGAACAGAGCTCGACTGAAGTTGAGAAGAAAGGTGCAAGTTGCAGCTGGAACTGCCCTGCCTATCTCAAGAAAACCAAGCAGCTGACTCCACTCCAAGGCCAGCTAGTCTTGCAACACAGACTAGAAAAAGGGAAAGAAAGAGGGTCTAAGTGCTTACGCCCTCAATGTGTACTATAATAGAGAGGTAGCCCGAAGCGTAGGGCTAGTTTGTGCGTAGCATAATACTCGGGAAGTCCGAGATCGATTCCACAGGGAGGTTAGGTTTAATGCTTGAGTGGACTTCTTTTTGAGAGTTTAATGGTTTGGGGGCTATAATTAGCCAACTTGAGGTTTATGATAAGATATTATGGATTCTTAACACTATCCTTGCAAGCTTGAGGAAAGTTAACTAATTGACAACGAGAGTGGTCATGATTACGGTCACCACAACTCTAGGTCTAGAAGTGAACTATCCATAAATCAACCTTAGAGGTGGATTATCTATTATCCTCACATGGCATTTTACTAAGTTAAATGCAAGACATCGCGTAAAGCATTAGTGGTGACAAGAATTTGTCTACCACTAATCAATATGTTAACATTACAAGACTTAGCCGAATATAGGAGAATCATAGTCAATCACAACCTAAGGTGTGACCTAGGGAACGAGAACACTAAAATGGACCTAGAGACATGACTTCCATGACCATGACTTTCCCTTAAAAACTACTCACACATGATAATAGAAAGAAGAAAATCACACAAGGGAAAATAAGGGGCCATTAAGAACAAAGCTTGAGATGATATTAAAGATAAGAGTACCACCTAGTTGTAGCTTTACAATGATACAAACTTAAGACATAGGAGCAAAAACCAAAGAAAATCTGCAGAGCTACCTCCTCTTCCAACCAAGAAAAATCTGTCACAAATTATGAACTAGAGAGAGAGAGCTAAGGTAGAGAGAGAGACTCTCAAAAAAATGTAAAATGTATGTGTCTAGGATATTCCCCCTTCATTCCCTTAGTCATACCCATGTTTCCAATACAAACATAATAGTCCAAAGCATGCTACCACGAATTTCTAAGGAGAACATTCCTCCAAGTGTTGGGTTCCAAAATTGTCCCCTCCACTCACAAGAAAAATCAATATTTTACTGTCAGGATTCCCCGGCGTCGACCGGTCGACGTGATGTCGTGTACCGGTCGACAGTTCATTTTTCCCAAAGTCTGAACCTTCTGCCTTTCCATGACCAGTCGACGCTATGATGTGTACCGGTCGAGGAGAAGGAAATCGAGAATTTTTCTAACTTAATTCTTCATGGCACAGTGGGAGAACTCTCTGCCTTTCCACGACCGGTCGACGTGATGTCGTGTACCGGTCGAGGACCTGTAATTTCTGGCATCAACCTCTTTGTAACTTGCAACCTCGTACCGAGCCTTCCAACGCAATTCAGGATCCACTAAACCACACATCAACCAAGACATACCCTGCAAATCTCTAAAACACGTAGAAAACTACCAAGCATAATATCACGTGGAATATATGAAGATTAACGATCGAAACACTTCCAAATTAAGGGAGAATTGGCCTAGAATATACAATATTCTAGGCTAATCACTAAGAAAACCACGGCTCAGTGACGGTAACAGCTAAAGACTACAAGGCATGAACGTGCACCCTAAGTGTAAACCCATGTAACAGTAAAGCCAACAGTGAGGTGAACACACGCACGCACTACAGGAGTGACCGAGAACCTCATCGATAGACAAACACCGATATGTAACCCAATTCCAAACATAATCCCGAAGAAACCATGCTACTATACCCATCACCCAGAAGTCATCATCATACACAATCCATCGAACACTGAGAGACCCTACTACCTTGTCCAATTCATTTCCCTTGATAAGTGCAGATATGGTGGATTTGGTGTTAATTTATCTCTGAAGGATGTTGGAATTGCAAGGTATTCGTTTCTTGAATGGCATAAGTTAATTTCCTTGGAATCTCGTCTTAAGTCCATTCCAAGCCTTCACGTTCGTTTCATCAATAGATATGTGTTGGAGTCCCATCATAAGTCCACTCCGCATATTGTTCATTCGCATCGTAAGTGTCCCTTGGAACCCCATCATAAGTCCTCTCCAAGTGTGTCAAGTAACCTCGATAGAGGGAAGAGGGTAGTAGTTGGCCGACTAACTAACCCAATTCCTACCTAGCTTTCCCCAAGTAACGTCGGGAGGGCTCCAGTTACCTCCATTGTGCACAATGTCGTGGATGGCGCGACCATCCCGGGAATCTCATCATAAGTCCATTCCCGAATCAATATCAAGTAACTCTATCGGAAAAGTCCTAGCCAAAGCTAGTAAGTCGCATCGTCGCGTCGTTCGTCATGTCAAAGTAGTTTAATGGGCAATACCGCGGGATAGGGCAAACCCTCCTAACCCGGATGGATACCATCTCAAATCAGCACCCTGGGGCATGTAACCTCCCAGTCCAGTGAGTTGCCCAAAGGCATGTCAAAAAGTATAAGGGTTGGGGCAAAGACCTCCCATACCCGAGATGGATCCTCGTATGTCAACAAATGTCATGTATCAATGTTCCATTTGATTATGTTCGAGTGTAAGATTTTGGGAGTGTCCAAGGGTGGTCATAGTAGGATAAATTCCCGTATTGGTGGTGCATTGCGTCAATTTCATTAGTGTCATGTTTGGGTGAAACCAACATGATTACCATTATTACGATAAAGCAAG
>NMUG010012399.1:0-10375 GCA_002855965.1 Monotropa hypopitys
CCTTAAAAAAGAATAATTATTATTTGTTTAATTGTTGTAACTTAATTGTTGCAAATTTAAATTGTTGTTGCGTTTAGAGTTGCGATGTTAGTTCACTTAATTTTTAAATTAAATTTAAATTATTGTAAATTAATTGTTGTAAATAAATATATTCATAAAGCATAATTCACGTTCGAAGTCATTGGTCAAGTGCCATCGGCACAGGTATCGTATAACACTAGTTTGTTAACAAAGAATTATGGTTCCGCCTGTCAAAACCAACTCGCTACAATATCCCGTGGAGTTGATTATTTGTTCAAGGCCGGCACCGGGAAGAAGCCTTCTAACCCGCAAACGAATTCAATTAAAAGGCCCCCCCGTTGTGTTGAAATGATTCACTCCTGGTGTGTGAATCAGGAGTCCCCTTTCTTTTGAAGGTGTTTATTTGGTATAACCATGTGATGTTTAAGCATCTAGATTACCCATAAAAAACAGCAAGCAGAGAGAGGGGAGGAGAGAGACCTCTTTTACAACTCGAGAGAGGCACCTGATCGATTTAAGTTTTTGGACTGGCTCTGATTCTGATCGCGTGGAAATAGGATTATGTATTGCGACAATCACATAGAAAATTCTAGAATTTGATCCATGTCGGAAGTTATTCTTTCTATTTATATTTTTTCAGTTCAATTCCTAAAATGTCTAATTGAACAACAATGTCAATCCTCCATATATAACATTAAACTTCTAACATGGCAAGTCGGGCTGCACCCGACTAGCCTGTAAGTCACTATCAAAGCCTCTCCACAAGCTTGAGTTGGCGGAAACTAACAGTCATTTGAGCATTCGAGTTCGGTAATTGGATTGGATTGGGTCCAGTCCAAGCCTGCATCCACAAAAAAGATTGGTTCGTGGCATGAAGGCACATTCCCACATTCCCATAAAGCACAGATCAAGAATACAAAATACGGAACACGGCACGGGTACGAGCGGCCAGGCATGCGGTGGTGGCGCGTGTGTCTGTGCGTGTAGGAAAATTTCCAAAGCATAGTTCATCTTAGCTTTCTTTTTGGTTTTGTTGTAATCCTTAATCACACAATATAATTAATATATTCACTACAAGTTTTTCTATTTGTCAATATGAGATTGAGTATTTTAATACTAGTCTACCATTGAAAATGCAACACTTAGAATAACAATTTCTCATTCATTACTTAATGAATTTTGATAATTCTTTTTATGGATTAAAACTCTCACTTAGAAGTATTAAAACTCACTTAGACTCATCTTACTCAGTTTCATATTCACTAATTAAATATGGGACAAATCCATAAAAATGTTGGTACAAATCAACAATTTCCAACAATCCCCTGCATGAATGAAATTGGCAGAATATACAAGAATACCTAAAGAAATGATCGAGACACCAAAAGACTCGGAAAGAGAGATTTCTACGGATCGGTCCTACATAGGATAAGTAGTTTTTGGCTTTGAACTTTCAATTATGAAAGTCTATCGAGTATTATTGGCTGACCAGTGAATATGTAGTCTTGAACTGTTTTGTCATTTGTATAATCCGAGACAATAGACTACACACAGGACCTTTCCTCACACAACTTAGTTCTCACTGTTTGTATTCGTTTTTGTCTTGAACACTTCATCTGGTTCTGCAAATATTTTCTCGAGAATTTCGTCTTCTTAAATTCTCAAAGAAACGACCTCACTTCATATAAGTGACCTCTTAACTCAAGTATCTAAATACTTGCATACCAATGCATAAGAGACATTAAGAGAAGAGATCAGTCTGATCTCGTTTCTATCACACTTTACATCATAGGAATGAGTACGAGTTTAAACTCCTCAGTGGCACCACTAGATGAACATGATTTAGTTGTCCATTTGAGCTTAGATCTTGGGATCTCTGGTCAACTAGGTTGAGTTTCCATCAAGATATCTTTATTTCTCTAAGGCTTTAGGTTCATTGTCATCGATGCTTCAGCAACTAGCTCTCGGGTTAATCCTTTGGTTAGCGGATCCGCAATATTGTCCTTTGACTTTATATAGTCAAGTGTGACAATACCGTGAGAAAGCAACTGCCTAATGTCGACGACAGATATGTCGTGACTTTTCATTATACATATTGCTTTTTTGCTCTTCCAATGACTGATTTACTATCACAATTTATGCAAATTGCAGACATAGGATTGGGCCTTAGAATATCTTTAAGAAATTGGCGAAACCATTCTACTTCTTCTGTAGCTATATCTAAAGCAATGAATTCTGATTCCCTAGTAGATCTTGCTATGGAAGTTTGTTTAGAAGATTTCAAATACACGATTGCACCACCAAGAGTAAAAATACAAATACTAGTGGATTTGGAATCTTTCGTATCAGAAATTTGGTTTGCATTAGTGTACCCTTCAAGTACCCTTGGATATCTGGTGTAGTGCAGTCCCCAATCATGGGTGTACCTCGGATAATGGAACACCATAGTAATGGCCTTCCAGTAATTAATTCCCAAATTACTCATGTAACAGCTCAAACGGTTAATAGAGTAGGCTAAATCCGATCTTGTACATGTCATTAAGTACCTGAGGCTTCTAATTACGTGCGTGTCACACCCATCCCAATATCTTAATTTAATTATTAATTAAATGAAATTATTAAAAGAGAATGAAGGGCTTTGATGTTAAAATTTTATTATTAGATCTGAGAGAATATGAATTATTGGGATTTTTATAAAAAATCAAGCGAGGGTGAGTGACTAGTATTCAAGGGTTATGCAAACATAGAATAAGAGGGGCCAAAAGAGTCTTTGTGCCTAACCCTAATTACCCTAAGTATATAATAAAGATATTAGCCCTAATCCAGGATTATGGTGGTTATACTTTGTAAAGATTAGAGAGAGAGTGTGTGTGAAAAGAAAGAGAAGAAGAGAATTGTCGTGCTTGGGGATTTGGAGATTGTCGTAGTTCTATCAAACTATCAAGTATAATTCTCCTATTTGTTTCCAACTTCCATCTCAAAAATCTGTAGGAAAAACAAAGAGTTCGTGGAAGTTAATACATTTTTTAGAGTTCATGAAATTTTAAGGATTTTTAAAAGAATTGAAAGTGTTATAAGTGATTCTTGTTGATTGTTGATGATTTGGGATTCAAGGAATGAGGAGATATAAATCTGAGGAAAAGATGATACAATTTTGTTCAGATCAAAGGAAATTGAGTTAGGGTTCGTTCTTGGCCTTAATGGAGAGAAAAAATCAAAAATTTGGTGTTCATGCACCGATTGAAGTAAACGATGAACTGGTACACAGAGCCTCTGAGGACTGGTCTCGAAGGCTGATTGCACCGGTTGAGAGTTTTTGTGAACTATTGCAATGACCTCTATTCATGTTGAACCGGTGGAGTGGTTTTCTTGTACCAGTGCATGTGTTCTGAGTGGAGGTTTAGGTAGGTTTGCACCGGTTGAGTGTTTCTGGTGTACCAGTGCAGGTGCACTCTGTTGAGGTTACATCGGTTGAGGGAAACTTTGCACCGGTGCAGAGTGACTTTGATGTTCAGTTAAACTGGTTGACATTTATATGTGTACCGGTGCAGGGAGACTTTGTTTGGAATCTTGGGTTTTGATCTTAGGGTTTGATAGAGTGTTGATGAGGGTGACTTAAAAGGAAGTAAATAGGAGTTATTTATACCAAATATCATTGGTGAGTTAGTATTGATTCGTTAAAGTGAATTCAGGTGGTGAAGTAATCAATCCTGAGGAGCCAAATTGATTGTATCTACTCAAATTCAGGAGCCAAATTGATTGTATCTACTAAAATTCATTCGGTTCAGTACATCTTTTTCATTCTATGTGGTTGTGTGATACCGTGACTTCCTATATGTGTTTTATTTAATTGTGAAGTATATGAAGATTCTTGTTTAATTGTGAAGCATGAGGAATTGGTTATCCATGATGAAGCATGTGGAAATGTTAATTACTTGTTATATGAATACCTTGTTGAGAGCATGTTTATATTAATGCAAGAGAACAATGAGTATGAGCATGTAACTTGTAAAGTGATGAGAATTGAAAAAGTGAATGCCATGATAAATATGGTCAGATGTGATAGTGTTGTTGGACACCGGACGGTCTGATGATAGGTTTATAAGGTCGTATGAGGTGTTATATACATGCTATCTATGTTTTGGTGATATGGACATTTTATATATGTTCATCGCAAGCAGACGTGCTTGTAGAGATGTGGCTTACGACCGGGGATCCAACGGGCTTACGACCGAATTATATGTTGGGATCTAACCATTGAATGGCGAGTGATTCCAAGTGAGAGTAATGATGAGATTAGTCATCAAATGAATTAAGAGTATGAGATAATTGACGAGCATACTACATGACATAAAGTACTCGACCTTACATGGTTATTCATTACATTTTGCTAATTACAAGCATGTTGATTGGCATATACAAATTGTTGTATCTAATACTGTCACGGTCCTGATCCATCCTCTGAGGCCATCATGATAGATGTCATGTGATTTACCAACCACCTTAGGACAGACATAATTAAATAATTTATAGTAAGGATAACACAGTGGAAGAAACAAATGTGTCGTACATAGTACTAAAAAGAAAGTGTAAACCATATTCTTATTA
Source organism: Monotropa hypopitys (assembly GCA_002855965.1). NCBI lineage: Eukaryota > Viridiplantae > Streptophyta > Magnoliopsida > Ericales > Ericaceae > Monotropa > Monotropa hypopitys. The sequence continues at coordinate 4,630 of NMUG010012399.1, forward strand.
CAGACCTGAAATTAAATAAAACATCTTGAAAATATTGTCTCAGATCAAACTAAAACTATTAATTTATAAACGACCTTACATTGTTCTTCTTCCCCTCTTGATATTTTACAAATATAAATAGAAAGACTTCTTCTAGTCTCCAAAGTCCTCTTCCCCTGAAAAATAATAAATTTTATATGTTAACACTCGTATGAGTGACAGAATACAAATAAACAGGGTTTTGCCATGGAATATGAACCCGTGTTTTTGCTAATTAGGTGCATTGCTTTCTAAATATTTCATGATTTCACAAACCAATTTATAACGTTGAAACAGAGTTTCCTTATCAAAGTTTGCTAAATAGGTGATTGAAGCGGGGTTGATTAAATCTCCCCAGTTAGACCGAACTTCTGCCTAAATAACCCACATTGGATTTATTCATTTGACTTCCTCCTTGATCTCCCCTAGGCCAATTTCAGGTCTTTCTCTTCTCCTCTGCTCTGCAATTGCTTTGTTTCTTTTGTTCAAATCGAATTCAGCCATAACTGTTACATCTAGAACCTCTGAAAAAGTAGATAGTTTCAACAACCTCACTGTCGAATTAATCTCCGACTGAAGACCCGACTCGAATTTTCTGCCCCTAAGATCCTCTGTTGCCACCATGTGAGTGGTGAATCAACTCAGCTCCATTAATTTTCGATCATATTCAGTCATAGACGCAAATCTCTTCTCCAAGGCGATAAATTCAAGACATGTTATCCCGAATGGACTTTGAAGAATGCTTTATATAGAAGACTTCTAAAAATCAACACCATTCCATACCAGGTTCCATTTCCCTCTTACTGAGCCAACAATGATGAGCATCTCCTTCGAACATATAAGTAGTTAGTATGACTTTCTGAACCTCTAAACAAGGCAGTACAAAGAATATAATCTCCATATTGAGTACCTATGCCTCAGTCTTATCTGGATCAATGCCTCCTTCAAATGACAAAGGCTTCATCCTCTGGAAATTCCGAAAACTTACTTGATTTTCTACGAGTTGATTATTCCTCCCGATCACATCTACAACTCCAGTTAAGATTTGCTTTATTCTCTCGATCGGGGTTCCATAATTTGAGGATTTTCCACGTTTTCTCCCAAATTATCATCTATAATATGAATTTTCAAAGAAATTACCATAAGTTTATATTATTTATTATAAATGATATTTACATCTATAACACTTATCTTATAACCTCCTATTTCTATGAGACAATACCCTTTTGAAAATAATAAAATTTCATTTCACTTCCTTTTATACAAAATACATTTCCTTTTTATTTTGTCTAAGAGCATTCACCTTGGATTTACAACGAAGTCACGGTGGCCAGCCAAACTTCCATCTGTCATCCAAATGCAGACCCTCAAAGTTTATGAAATTATTTTTCAATTATATTGTACACATTTACCCTTACTAGGGCAATTTCCATTTATCTTATGACCTAATAATCGAATTTCTTAAACATAGGCTCTCATACCATTAACTCAGTCACGACCCTGACTCATCCTCTGAGGTCGTCATGACAGATGTTATGTGATTTTCCAACCACCTCATGCCATACATAATTAAATAATTTATAGTTAGGATAACACAGCAGAAGAAACAAATGTGTACATAACTAAAAGAAAGTGTAAACCATATTCTTATTACATATCTGAAATTAAAGAAAACAACTTGAAAATATTGTATGAGAACAAACTAAAACTATCAATTTACAAACAACCTAAATTATATTCTTCTTCTTCCTCTCCTAATATTTTACAAATATAAATAAATAGACTTCTCCTAGTCTTTAAAGTCCTCTTCTCCTGAAAAATAATAAATTTCATAAGCTAATGCTCATATGAGTGACAGAATACAAATAAACAGGTTTCTACCATGGAATATGAACTAACGTTTGCTAAAGAGGTGCATTGCTTTCTAAATATTTCAGAATTTCCCAAACCAAATCATAACATTGGAACAGAGTTTCCTTATCAAAATTCATACATCAATTTGATATCGTAACTGAATCATAACAGAACTAAAATTACATAGAAACGTAATCATACTAATGTCATAATCATATCAAAACCACAATCTTACACATAATCAGTACTGATATTCGAGGTTCTTATTTCAAAATGATTTCTTTCTTGCTTACTGTGATATATCATCCTAAAACAAAAATCATATTCCAAAGCATCTCTGAGTGGATTAGCTAGATGTCTGATGTATAATTCCGAACGAAATGGACAGTACAATAGACTATATCCCCCTAGTGAGTGAGACCGGATCGCCAGGCATATAACCCCATGGAGCAGGACCAGATCGCAAGGTATTGTACCCCCCTGAGTGGGTTGTCCTAGAAACAGTAATGGCTCATACTAGATTCGAAACTATATTCATAACTATGAAATTCTTAAAACATAAATAAAATATCACCACAGAAAATAGGAAAATTTAGAAACATACCAGAAAATTCTTGTAAATCTATAAATTGTCACTCATATTAATTAAAGGGTCGATACAAACATTCTGTAAATCAAAATAAGGAAATTTAATCAATCTTAATAAAATACTTAAAATTCTTACTGATTCCTTTACTTATTAAATTTACCAATAAATTATAAATCCTTCGTTAGACCTTAAATAAATTCTTAACTTCAATTTTATTCAACCCTAATTAGACTAAATTAGTTTTTTCTTAACATTTTTCCTTATTTCCCAATATTTCAACCTAAATTACACTAACCGGTATACCGCCAGGTATACCGGTTCTTCTGCTCTTAGGTGAAACTCCTGGGCCAAAGTTTTTATAAGGTACCGGAGTCTTACCGATATGTCAGTCGGCATACCGCCCGATATGCCAGTGATGCATACCAGTCGAACAAAATGTTGTTCTGGACTGGTTTTTGCATATTTTGGCTTTGAAATTTTCATTTTCAGCACTCCAAATCGGTTTCCTTCATGATTTCACACCCCTAACCACTATAGGTCACCTAAAAACTATACAATTCTTAAATCAAAACCTTTAATACTTCTAAAAATTCTCCTAATTAAGAGTTTGTAATATTTCCCTCCTCCATGGATATCCATAGAAGTTTCTTAATTTTTCATTGGTTTTAGGGCGGTAAGGGAGTAGAGATGGTGCTTTTACCTTCGTTGCGGTAACGACAACAGCTTCCGGCAATAATTTTCTCCTCCCCTGAACCTCTCTTCCTTCTCCCTTATTCTCTCTATATATATATCTATCTCTCCCTGCTTTGGAAGAGATGGATATGGTGGAGGATTTATGTTTTCTTAATATGATTTTAGGGTTCAATATGGTGTGGTAGTCTATACTATAGTTATGGTGATCCATGACCCATAATAATTTTAGGTTTTATAAATTTGTAATCCCTTCTTTCCTTTTATAATTTCATAAAATTAATTCGTATTCCAAAAAATTCTAATATTTAACCAAGAAATTTATCTTACTAATCCGAACTTAACATAAAATTATAACTTCAAAACATGAAATTAAAATAATTGATTTCATTTTAATAGTAATAAACTTAATTATATAAAATTTAGAATTTAAGATATTACAAATAAACTCCTGGATATCTTTTGCTATTTTTCATTTGCAAACTATATCCAGATTTGGATGTTGCTTAATGGGTCTACTATAAGCCAAGTCAGTACGTTCTAGTAGAGATGGATAGTAAGAATTGTCCTTGGTTGTTGGGATTGTTTCATTTATTCAGATGTTAGTAGTTGTCTTTATGCAATTATGAGAGATTGTTTGAGTGGTTTTGGAGAGGATATTTTATGCTCTTTTATAGAATGGTTTGATTGTCCTTACTGACTGATTTTAGTACTTGTGGATTGGTTATTATTGAGGTTTATTCCAGTTTTAATTTCAATCTTACACAATGGTTTATGTCTATATTGTAAGTGATGGCATTGATTATGAGATTTGGAGTGAGTGTTCTTCTTAGTCAGGCCTCCGTGATCGGACGACCTTTATGGGTTTCATTCTAGGATGGGGAATGACATCTTGGTATTAGAGCTCAATGTTTGTTAGATTCTGAGATGATAGTGGTTTGAGGTTGTGAGATCTTGAAGTGAGAGTTTTAGGATGGTGAGTGGTTGTAAATTCTAGGATTATCGTGTGTGTCACTTTGATGCCCATACAATCACCTTCAAATTCGATTTGAAAAGTGCATGATCACCGTATTTTCAAATGGAATGTCTTGGAAAGTTAATTGGAAAACGTGATATGTCGGAATGCCGAGTCTAGAATTGTGTTTAGGAAATGTCTTGGTAATGGACATTAGGGTGTTAGAGAACTTATGTGCTAATTTCAGTTTTTTATTTAACAAATATGTGTTAACTGATACTTGTTCCTGCTATATCTTAAAATTGTTGTAATAGGATTTTGTTATGGATCCTCCTGAGGATGCAGCTTCTAGTGGTTCTGGTGAGGGTGAGGTTAATCAGCCTCAAGTACCAGGAATCCACCGGTGGTTAATGATGTGGATAGGATAGTGGCTGCTGTGGCACAATTTGCAGAGAACCAAGCAACTTTTGTATAGTGGCAGTCGACACAAAAATGTGGGAGTAGGAGCGAGGAATAGCTTGATTGAGCATTTTCATAGATTGCATTCGACTGATTTTGAGGGTTTCGTATCCCCTAGTGTGACCGAGTCTTGGTTGAGGGGAATTTAGAGAGTTTTTGTTGTCATGGGAGTTAGCGATGAGTAAAGAGTAACCTTAGTGTTATTTAGTTTGAAGGGCGAAGCTTTGAGTTGGTGGGAGGCCCTTAGTCGTTAATTGACTACGCTTATCCCTTGGGAGATTACGGCTGTTCCTAGGGTGATTACTTAAGATTTGTTTGTTCGGGGATTTAATAACCAATATTGCCCCGAGTGCTATAAACTCGAGCAAGAAGCTACATTTATCAATTTGAAGTAAGGGAGCATGTCGGTGGCCGAGTATGAGGCTAGGTTTGCAGCTCTATTGGGGTATGCAGACATGGTATGCAATAGACGTGGTGAATACTCATGTGAAACACATGAGGCAATTTTGTAGTGGGCTAGTCCCTAGTATAGCCTCGAGGTTGACAGCTTTTAGGGAGAGAGATTAATGCTCACTTGGTGGATATGGATATGAAGATTAGCAAAGATGTGCAAGATATGTATGAGCATCGTAGTAATACAAAGAAGAGTTGAATATGTGGAATCTCGTTCGGTAAGGCAATCGACATGGGTGTTTCAAAGGGTAGTGAGTCTAGATCTCATTGTCAGAAGGGGCAAGGTCGTTCCAAGTCACAGGGAAATTGGTAGAGGAACAAGAGTGACCAGAATGGTAGTATTACTTTTAGTAATTACTTAGATAAACCATCAGTTATATTATCTTATACTTTGACTATATCTACACCGATAGGTGAAACTCTGGTTCTCAATACTTGTTATCCGGATTGTAAATTTGTGATTAGTGGGAAGTCTTTATTGGTGGACTTGATACCTTTAGCTATGATGGATTTTGACATTTTGGATATAAAATTCTTAGCATCACATCGCGCGGTTATTGACTGTCTTAATAAAGAAGTTGTATTTAAAATTCTTGGTGAGGAAGAATTAAAATTCTGTGGTGAGAAAGTATAGAGTAAGCTTTGTCTTGTCTCTAGTGTTCAGGCTAAAACTTTAATGAGTAGAGGTTGCCAAGGATATTTAGCCTATGTAATTGATTCTGAGAAAA
>NMUG010012400.1:0-10375 GCA_002855965.1 Monotropa hypopitys
CGAGTAAATGCATCGAACAAAAATAATAGCATCCTGATCAAAAATTCCCAGAATTCCCGATATCATATCAGAATTTTGTCTCTGTCCCTCGAATATAAACTGATGACCAATACTGCTCTGTCCCTGATTCTGCTTACCACACTTCCGCTGTGTAATTCTGATTACCACTTACTTTTACTGTTCTATTACCATTGAATCAATTATTTCTCGAACACTGTTACTATTCGCTGTACCTGATAATTCCATTCACTTCTGAATATGTCGAGCACTACTAATACTGAATCATCTTCATACCATACTTGATAGAAATTCATATCAAGATCATAAAATCAAACCGATACCGATAACCTGCTAGAAAATAGAAGATTTTTGTCTTCATCCACACTATACAATATAGAATTCCGTCAATAGGATATCAGAAATCCCAGCTTCTGATAAACTCAGATACACTGTTTCTAAACTTTGAATAGAAAATATATAATATCTAATATCCACTGTAGACATCAAGCCGTCTCGCAACCAAATTACTCAAAATTAATATAGAATACCAGAATACCAAATAGACTATCCAATAGTCTTCCCAGAATAATATAGAATAGAATTTCCCAGCACAAACAGACATCCTTGCTAAAATAGACATCTCAATATCTGATAACATCATGTCCCCAGAACAGAGATAATACCGGCATAACAGACCTTCCAGTCTCTAACAATCCAGAAAATAACCAAATATTTCTCAATATAGCTGAGGATACCATATCTTCATAATAGAGATAATACCAACGAACCCAATATCATAATTTAATCTGTGTGGCTTTCATTACTCAGATACCCACAATTATTCTGCCACACTGCTTAGAAGCATACTTCAAATCTCATACTGACATAACACTGTAAATAACAGAATCACCAGAATTCCCAAATTCAACCAGAATAGAAACTGATATTCAATGAAGCTCTCAGAACCCTTAGATATAATCAGAATAGAAGATGATACCAAACTCTGCTTCAGAATCTCAAATACCATTCATCTCCCATTTTTGAAATCTTTCTTACACGAATATAACCATTTTGAAGCAAAATTTTGTTCCCAATTCACTGAATATATATAGTACTCAATTTCCAACCTCTTGCTATTGTAGTCAGTTGTCATTCCATTCTAACACTTCCTACTCAATATGAGATACTCGCAGCCCTCAGAATATAATTTTCTTATTTCTTTATTTAATTAAAACATAAATTTCTTATATTCTAATAATTATTTATGATAAAATTTTACGGCATTTTCATAATTGCAAATTCTATTTTCATGCTCATTCTTCACTTTCACATTACATTGTTCTTTTTAACACCAGAATATTGATTCATTTATGAATATTATGATAATCTCTTCTTGGATTGATTCGCGGTCATATTGGGAAATGCATCTTAGACAAGCTCTATATGCTCTAACTTTGATTACAACGACACCCTATAGTCCACCATCCAACTAACTCTGCTAGTCTATAGAATCTCTCAACCTCTAGCTCTGATACCACAACTGTCACGCCCCATCCCAGATAATTGTAAACCAGTTATCATAAGATGGCACATGGCAAAAAGCAAACAACCTAACTTACTAATAAACACTAACTCGCTTTTAAGAATGCATCTGAAATAAAACTAACTCACAACAAGCTGGAAACAACTGGAAACAACTGAAACAGATCTAATGAAACTAAACTGAAGGAACTGGAAGCCACTAAACAACTAGCTAACAAACTAAAAGCAACAAAAACCGAACAGCTAAACTAAATTGAACTAGAACAGAACTACTGAACAAAAGAAAATTGCAAACTGATATAGAACTCTGATAATATAATAGATACCTGAAATAGGATTTCTGGAAAACTTCTCACACACTACTCCTGTACAACTGCTACTGGACTGGTAGACTCTACCCGAACTCAACTCTGCAACACCTGAGAAAAGGAAAGAGGAGGGTCAGCTAGGGAAAGTTAGTGAATACTTATAAGAAAAACATAAAGTAAAGTTGCCAAAATAACTATGGATCACTATTTCTCAAAATACTCACACTGGTCTTTAAAACTATTTTCTCTTTTAAACATTTTTTATTTTGTTGGGGGGTAAGCCTTCTAGCGGTGGTTCCCGGTTGCTAGCGGAGGAGATGAGTGGATGGACCTAGCTGCAAAAGAGAGAAACGTTAGGCTACCGGCGAAAGTCGTCGGTGGACCTTCCGATGGCTAAATTAGCAAAGGGTTTGTAGAGAGAGAAAGTAAAATGGCAGAGCTTGGGCTAGAGTGAGAAGGAGTACCTCTATATTGAATGCTCTTCTCTATTTATAGAACCATCGGAGAGTGAGGGTCATGCGCTTAGGCGCGACACTGCTGCTGTGCTACGTCATGGGGCGGTGCGCTTGTCCCAACTGTGCATCTGAGCGTGTGGCTGACCGGTCGGCTCCGACAATGTCAGACGACGGCGCCTGACAGCATTGGGCGGCAGAAAAGCTGATAAAGCATGTCTAGCATGCGGTGGGAATTATGGAAAAGTTGATTCATGTGTCAGGCGTGTGTCTGCCATGTGCGCAAAACCCGGGATGCTGTCTCCGAGGGAATCTTTGCTGTAAACGAGATATTTTCCTATCTGGCCGAAGAGACATGCTTCGGTGCAATTGGCTGTTGACAGGGTTGTCCTTGGGCAATGAACCTTCTGCACAGAAGTGACCTGTGGAGAGCTCCTATCATCGGCCTTACCTCTATTCGGTCACACGATCTCATCTTCCTGTTGCTTCAGCTAGGTACCTTCTCTGGGCTATGAGTCTCCTGGACGGAGAGAGCCCCAGGGAGGTCCTCATGCTGGCTCTGCTTTCCTCGGCCACCTGATAGCTGGCCTGTGTTGTGGTCCTCTTGGAAGAGGTCATGGCTCCGGCCTCTTATTGGTTCGGCCCCCAACAATAGCCCCTCAACCCCTTTGGCCACGCATTTTGGCCGAAGCGGGATTGACTTGGTGCCGATGGGCTGTACAGGTGCCGAAGAGAAGGAGCACCAGACCACTCGATTGTCTTGGAACTTGGACCCCTGACAGCATTAATGAACCATCACTTTGAATTTGCTGACGTGTCGCTCTCTAGGCTTCTGGAGCGTCTGCCATGATGTCATGTCGACAACTGTCGCCTCGCTGGCCTGCATGCGCCAGAAGTGGAGGTTGGTCAGTCCACGTGGCGTGCTCCGGTTGGCTATCCCTTCGGTGGATGGGACAACGTGCGCACATGTTTTCTGTTTTTACTATGCTGGCACAATTCTCGAGGTGGCGCAATGATTACAGGAGCGTGGTGACCAGGTAAGGCGGTTCGGCCGGTCACCCAGTTTTGAACCTCAGGTCACCTCCTATAAAAGGAACCCTTAGGGTTTCTCCAGATTCCCCGTTTTCTTTAGCCTTCTTCTTCCCAGGCGATTTCCGAAAGCCGCGCAGAGCACTTCCGGCCACCGTGTTTCCAACTTCCACCGTGCATTTTCCAGTTTTCCCGCCGCCTTTTTCTTCCCATATAACCGTCTAATCTTCCCTTCTTCAATAATCTGCTTCATTTCTTGTTTTTCAGTCGTTTTTGCGACTTTTCATGGTGGGGGTTCATCTCTTCCGCCATTGTTGTGGCCTGGAAGCTCTCTACAAGTTTATGGGCTACAAGGTTGAAGACGAACGCTCAACCTATTCTTGGCCGAGCCAAACTGGCGTTGGCTATTGGTTGAAGGCCAAGCCAATGGTCTTCCAGTGCTTAACTGTGCAAATTGGTGCCAGACCGACTAATGGTGCCTTGTTGTTTGTTCTTTTCAAATCCCACCATGGCGTCGAATAGAAGGTCTGAAAAATTTCGGTAGTACCTGGACACTCTAGAGGAGCTCCGTCACTTCAGAGAGGAGTTCGAGATTCCAGTCGATATTAATATCTTGCTAGCCCCTATCGGCTACACAAGGTCGGGTCCGAACTACGTCCTCCTGCCCATTGTTGCTGTCATTGAGGGGGGAGTCTGGTTCCCCTTCCACTCTATGCTCAATCGCTTCTTCGGCGAGCTTCGCCTCACTCCGTTCCAAGTGACGGTGAACGTATTCAGAATTCTGATGGGGGTGGTGAAGGTGAATGAAACCCCTCCTCTACTAGACCGACTTGATTTCTGGGACCTCTTCGGTTGTTACTTCGTCGGCTTCAATAAGAAGTCTGAGAAGTACTACTTGGGCAGACGACCTGGCCAGTCCAGCCTGATCGTTGGCTTGCCGGACTCTGACAAGTATGCCGAGGATGTAATGATCGTCTCCGAAAACTTCTTTGTCCCACTTGATCATGGGACGGGCATGCAGTTTAACATACCGTTTCATCTGGGCCTCCCTGGTAAGCTTTGTCCCTTCGGCTGATGCTGTTTCTTTTATTGGAATTTTCTGACCATTTGTTTTTCCTTTGCAGACCTTGGGATCCTTGGCAATTTGAAAGCCCAGGCCGACAAGGACAAAGTTAAGAAATTTTCTAAGCTCTTCGAAGGCCGACGCTCCACGCCGACGCTGTTGGAGTATACACTGATGTATACCCATTCTCTTTGACCCCGACCAACTCCAACCGAGGCGTCTACTAGGCGTTCAACTGAGCCTTCCACCGAACAGCCAACCGAGGAGGATATGGGGCCCAAAAGATTCATCGATCTTGAGGAAGAGTTTATGGGCGAGGAGACTGAGGGCGTGGATGCTGAGCCCTTGGTGACCATCTTGAAGGAGCCGCCGGCTGGCCGCCGACCAAGTGATATCCTGGCCAGGCTGGGAAAGACTCGGGCGCATAAGAAGGCCCGGCTGTCTGAGGACGTGCCGTCTACCGAGCACTCTGTCGCAGCCACAGAGAAGGCTGACATACCCAATCCTGTGACCGTCGAGACGGCGGGGTCTTCCCAGAGGGCAGTGCAGTTGTGGGCACCAAAGATTTCTTATGAGGGCATTGTTGCCGAAGAGGGTGACATGCTGTCGGACCGCCCCGGCGTGGCGATGGCATTGCTTCAGGGCTTCACCCTGCCGAAGGAGATGGAGAAGCTTCCAAAAGGCCCCCAGACCTGCTTCCGGAGGATGATGTACTACGGCGCTATGGTAAGCACTTGACTGCTTTTTCATTTGGTATTTTCCTTCGGTATGGTTTCAGTGACTTGACTTCTTTGCAGATGATGGATGCTGGCACCGGCGTGGACCGGTGCATTTGTGATATTCAAACTACCCGTCTTCAGGCAGAGAAGGAGGTAGAGGATGGTCGCAAGAAGATTGCTGAGGCGGACAGCTCCTTGGCTGAGCTGAGCGAGAGTGCCAATGGTCTGGAGTCCACGGTCCAGATTAACGTCGCCGAGCTGCATGCTAAGAATGTTCGGATCACCGAGATCGAGGCTAATAATCTTCAGCTGAAGGCCGAGCTGGAAGAGAAGAGCAATAAGACGGCTGCTGAGGCCGATGCGGGGTATAACTGGGGCTTTGATGAGGCTTCGGCTCAGGCCCGAGATCAGGTGGGTCGGCTCAAGGAGAAACTCTTTTAGAAGGGCTGGGTCTGTGCCAAGGTCTCCATGGGGACTGATGATAATGCTTCAGCCGTGGGGAAAATCCCCCCATGAGGTCGGCCAAGGCTGGAGCTTGGCTTTGGTCCGCTCCGCCGGCCCCTCCAGCCGTCGAAATTGAGGTTGCGGACCTTGCTGCTGGGACCAAGGTTGTCGGGACTGGTTCTGCTGAGCCGACTGCCTGATCGCTTTTAGTATTTTCCCTTCTTTTGCTTTGTATTTTGCTCTTTTTTGGGACCGAGCCGACCTGTGGCCGGTTCCTTTTTCTCAATTAATCAATGAATTTCGCAACTTTTTGCTTCAACTTTCTTGTCTGTACGGTTGGCTTTATATGTTGTGTGTCCCCTACTTCCTCCAGCCGAGGAAAAGGTTTTGGACAGCCAAGGCTTTAACCTCGGCTCAACAGTATACTTTGGTTGCTTGCACTTTGTAGATTACTTCGGCACATACCGGAGTGATACTTGTACATTTTCAGATAAATGCTAACTTTTAGAGGTTCTTTGGCAATGCCACTGAAGGGTTGTATGTGCGTTTTATAGATGAACGGCAACTGAAAGCTGCCTCGACAGTATAGTGCCGAAGAGCTGCATGCACGTTTTATAGATGAACGGAAATTGAAAGATGCTTTGGCGGTATAGCGCCGAAGAGCTGCATGCACGTTTTGTAGATGAACGGCAACTAAAAGCTGCTTCGGTGGTATAGTGCCGAAGAGCTGCATGCATGTTTTGTAGATGAACGACAATTAAAAGCTGCTTCGGCGGTATAGCGCCGAAGAGCTGCATATGCATTTTATAGATGAACGGCAATTATAAGTTGCTTCAGTGGTGTAGCACCGAAGAAAGAGATGAAAAATTTGAACAAGCATTTTTTCGAGAAATAATCTTTATTAATTGAGGGCCCGAGGCCAGATTACATGTCGGTTAATGATAGTATAGCCTTAGGTTTGTAGCGTTCCACGGCCTCGGTATTGGAGTGCCATCCAGCTCTTCTAGTCGGTATGCCCTGGTCCCTGCGTGGCCTACCACTCTGTACGGCCCTTCCCAGTTCGGGCCGAGCTTTCCATTTGAGCTCTTTTTCTTATTTCCAACAACTTTCCTTAGAACGAGATCATCAATTTTGAAGGCCCTAGGCCAGACCGTCCGTGCAAAGTTTCTAGCCACTCCCTGTAGGTAGGAGGGTAGTCTGATTCTTGACAAATCTCTTCTTTTTCGGTCAGATCTAGATCCCTCTCAATTGCTGCGTTGTTGGTGGTCTCGTGAAATGCTTGAGTTCTGATCGTTGGCAGTCCGGCCTCCAGTGGGATGATTGCTTCCATGCCGAAGGCTAATGAGAATGGGATCTGCCCTGTGGAGTGCCGAGGGGTTGTTCGGTAGGCCCATAGAACACTAGGAAACTCTTCGGCCCATTTTCCTTTTGCTGCCTGGAGTTTTCTTTTGATGCCGCTGCCGATCATTTTGTTGGATGCTTTGGCCTGACCGTTGCCTTGTGGGTAGTGGGGGGTGGAGTTGTAGAACTTGATTCTATGCTCGGCACAGAAATTGGTAAAGAGGTCCCCCACAAACTGAGTGTCGTTGTCCGAGATGAAGGCATATGGGATACCGAAGCGAGAGACGATGTTTTTCCAAGCAAACCTTTTCACATCCTTGTCCTCGATAGTGATCAATGTCTCGGCTTCTACCCAATTAGAGAAGTAGTTTGTTGCTGTGATCAAGAATTTGAACCCTCCTGGTGTCGTGGGGAGCTTGCCGACGATGTATAAGCCCCGCTGAGCAAAAGGCCATGAACTGGTCAATGGTGTGAGCTCCTCGGCTGGTTATCTGATGATCGGGGAGAACCTCTGGTAGGCATCACATTTTTTCACTATCTGCTCTCCATCTTCCATCATCTTCGGCCACCAGTATCCTTGGGAGATGGCTCGGTGTGAAATTGATCTTCCCCCAGTGTGCGCTTCGCAGCTACCGGCATGGAGCTCCTGCAACACTCCTTCCACCAATGTTGGATGCACACAGAGGAGGTATGGTCCTGAGAAGGACCGTCTGTACAGCTTCTCCTGAGGGCCTAGCCAGAACCGAGATGACTTGTGGATGATTCGGTGGGCTTCCCTCTTGTCTTCTAGTAAAGAGTCGTCTTTCAGGAATGAGATGATGGGGTCCATCCAGCTGGCACCCTGGCTGATGAAGAAGATAGTTAGCTGCTTTGGTGCTTCTATACTTGGCTGATCTAGGCTTTGGACGATAACTGTCCTCTGCTCTTTGACTTCTACTGTTGAGGCTATTCCATCTAGAGCATCGGCATGAGCATTTTGTTCCCTGCCGACCTGCTGGATTTGGATTTGTTTGAACATCCCCAGCCTCTCCTTGACTTTCTGCATATACTTTCCCATCCGCTCGTCTCGGCACTCGTAGTCGTCGTTGACCTGGTTGACCACGAGCTGTGAGTCGCTGTAGATGCTGAGGCTCTGAATCTTTAGCTCTTCGGCGGCTTTCAGTCCGGCTAATATGGCTTCATACTCTGCGTCATTGTTGAAAGCGCTGAAGTTGAGCCGAATGGAATGTTCATGAGTGACGCCCTCAGGGGAAATGAGGACAACTCCAGCTCCATTCCCTCGGCAATTGGACGCGCTGTCGACAAACATCCTCCACGAGTCTTCATCTGGCAGTGACTCTGGTAGGACTTGGTCGGCAATGCTTTCGTTAGGCTGAGGGTCCTCTGGCTAAGGAGAAAATTCAGCAAGGAAGTCGGCCAGAATTTGGCCCTTAATGGCTATTTTGGGTTGAAATTTGATGTCGAAGTTTGTTAATTTCATGGCCCATTTGGTGATTCAGCCAGATAAGTCGACGCGTTTAAGCAACGCCCGAGGAGGGAACTCGATCAAGACCATAATAGTATGTGCCTGGAAGTATGGTGCCAGTTTCCTGTAAACAATAACCGGAGCATATGCAAGCTTTTCAAGAGGAAGGTATCTGGTCTCGGCGCTGATGAGTGACTTGCTAGAGAATTAGACTGGTAGATGCTCAGGCCCCTCTTGCCGAACCAGTGTTGAGCTGACGGCATGTGGTATGACGGCAAGATATAGGTACAACTCTTCCCCTGCATTGGTTTGGCAAGCAGAGGAACCGAAGAGAGGTATTCTTTGAGATTGCCGAGGGCCTCCCTGCACTGATCAGTCCACAAAAAATGTCTTAGACTATTTTTCTTCAATACCTCATAGAACGGTCAGCATTTATCTGAGGACCTGCTGATGAATCGGTTGAGGGCTGCGGCCATTCCGCTAGCTTCTGCACTTCTTTCAATGTTCTGGGCTCTTCGATCTTCTAGATGGCCAAGATCTGGGATGGGTCGGTCTTAATGCCTCGGCACGTGACAAGATAGCCCAAGAATTTCCCTGAGCTGACTCCGAAGGCACACTTGGAGGCGTTGAGCCAAAGCTTGTGCATTTTTAAAATATAAAACACCCTCTGAAGATCTGCCAGATGATTCTCCTCGGCCTTGCTCTTGATGACCATATCATCAATGTAGGCCTCCATAGTGTCGCCGAGCTGAGAGCTGAACATCTTGGTGATCATCCTTTGATAGGTTTCCCTGGAATTCTTCAGGCCGAAGGGCATCACTCGGTAGCAGAACAGGCCCTCGGGAGTGATGAATGTTGTTTTCTCCTAGTCTGGGCCGAACATCGCTATCTGATGGTACCCTCGGTAGGCATCCATAAAGCTCATTCTGGGGTGCCCGGCCGTTGAGTCGACCAGCTGATCAATCCTTGGAACGGGGAAGCTGTATTTGGGGCAAGTTTCATTGAGGTTAGTGTAATCAACACAAACCATATACTTGCCGGTCTTCTTTTTGACCACCACCGTGTTGGCCAACCAAGTGGGATAGTGTACTTCTCGGATCGCCTGCGCCTCGGTCAGACGGTCAACCTCCTCTATGACGGCATCGGCATGAGCAGCTTTCGATCGCCGGGCCTTCTGAACAATGGGCCGGCACTCCGGCCTGAGGTTGAGGTGATGGCTAATGAACTCCAGATCCACTCCTGGCATTTCGTAGGGTGTCCAGGCGAATATCTCAACATTGCGCTTTAGGAAGATAATCATGGCCTCCTTGTCTGCTTCGGTCATCTGCGAACCGATAAGAAAGAAGCGCTCCGGATCGCCGGCGCTCAGAGGGACGGTGTCAATGTCCTCAATGGATTTTGCCAAGGCACTTGAATCGACATCATCCAGCACCGGCTAATCTGGAACCTCCACCCAGTGGACTTGCTCAGGGGTAACCTTCCCTTTGACAGTAGCGATGTAGCACTGCTTCGCCGAGGTTTGGTCTCCCCTAAGCTCCTCCATGCCCTTTTTACCAATAAATTTGATAACCTGGTGGTATGTGGAAGCGACTCTCTTGATGCTATGTACCCAGGTTTGACCCAGGATAGCGTTGTAGGGGGATGAGACATCAACTACCACAAATTCCACCTCGGTGGTGACCATGTCTGTTGATACCCAAATTTTGACTCACCCCCTACAAATTCAGAAATCAGCAAAACCATCTTTTTCTGTATCCAAATGCATCTCCGGAATGTTCAGAATCACCGCGAACAGCACCGACAGTACCCGAGAAATACAGTAAACAGTGAACGAGCAGCGATGAAGTGTTAAGGAACATTTACCTGTCTCAGAATTTAAAGTCGATCCACCAATCCACAAATTTTTCGACGGACGGCACTAAAACCGCATCCGAAAAAGACAAAACGTCCGAAAATGAGAAAAATTCTGCGTCCGCAGTCAGAATTTTATTGTCAGACGGAATATTGGCAAC
>NMUG010012401.1:0-10374 GCA_002855965.1 Monotropa hypopitys
CAAGGAATTTACTAAGGAAAAAGATCAAAAGTCCTGTTCACTGAAGCATTCAACGACAGTGTAAGAAATCACCATCGACAGGTGCAGTGGCTGAAGTTGGGAGATAAAAACACAAGATTCTTTCAGCTCATTGCCAATTCAAATTACCGCAGAAACCAAATTGCTTCTATCACAGAGAATGGGCAGGTATTAACGGATCCTATTTCGATTAAAAATGCTATATCTCAATTCTTTAACCATGCATTTCAGGAAGATCATACATTTAGGCCCAAAATTTTGGGTCCCCTGCCAAGGACTCTAACTAATGCTCAGGTGGAGGATTTGCAAAAAAAGTTTGAAGATTTAGAAATCGAAGATGCTGTGAGTAGCTGCAGCAAATTTAAAGCTCCGGGTCCAGACAGATTTAATTTCAAATTTATCTCAAAGACTTGGAAGTTCATGAGAGAGGACCTCTATCGCTACCGTCACTCACCATTGCCATCGCTCACCATCGTCGTCGCTACCGTCGCTCAACCCCGTTCTTCGATTTCGGGTTAAGTTTCTGGTAAGTTTCTATTCCAAATTGAAACCCTGAAGTACTTATAATCATTCCCATTTTATTAAGTTCCAAATTATGTGATTTTTATGCTATGTTTTTGTCCTCTTATTCTCTGTCTTTTGATGAAAATCTATTTAGATGTAGGAAGATCTCATGTAGAAGGGTAGAGAAGATGATCTGGATGTGATTGAGACCTACGTTTTCTGGAATGTTCATGAGCCTTCTCCTGACACTGTACTTAACCTTCTCAGAAATTTTACTTCACATTCTATATGTTATGTTTTGTTATGCACTGGTGTATTTTGATTCATTTGGGTTTTTGTATTTGCCACAGCAAACTGTTTGTACATTACGAAACGATTTTGGGGTTTTTGTGTTTGCCACATCAAATGTGTTATAGGTTGGATTTGTCTGCGATTTCTCAGTGTTTGTGTTTTTGTGTTTTACGTTCTGTGTTTGCCACATCAAATGTGTTTTGTGTTTGTACAGACAAAAATGGTAATACATTCTGTGTTTGTATAAATTGGTTTGGTAACACGTTCTCTGTTGGTATAGATTTGTGTTTGTACAAAACGTAATTCTATTTATTATATCCTTTCTGTACAACACGTTCTGTGTTTTTTTTCTATATTTGTGTTTGTAAAATTTTATACATGTTCTGTGAATTTGGTAACACATTCAGAGAAGTTTTCACCTTCATTTGTAACATGTTCAGTATTTCGTCCTGTGTTTGATTCATCATATACCCATGAATCTGACCTACTTCACCTTGGGAGCCCTTCTCTTCTATGATATCCTTATTTTCAGGCTCTATTTTTTGTTCAACTTCCATTGATGTTTCCAATAGAACTTGTTTTTGCTTGGTGAAGGTGAATAAAATATAGGACAAAATGATAAATGAAATTGTGAAGATGAGAGATGAGAATCCACAACCCATAAAAGCAGTACAAACTAAAAGTGGAAACAGAATAGCAAACCATTGGAATGGGTTCCGAAAGAAAAAGACAGAACAAGCCATGAAAATATGGGGAAAGAAGAGAGAATTAAAACAGGAAGTACAAAAAGGTTTTGGTTTTTAATTTATTGCACAGAAAGGGATAAAAGTGGAAATAGATTACTAACATAACATTGTATGTTTTCTTGCAGCCATTTGTGTTTTTGTGTTTTACGTTTTGTGTTTGATTTAAGTAAGGTAAACAAATGTGTTCTGTGTTTAATTCAAAACATTAGAGTAAACAAATTTGTACAGGTAAAACAAATTTGGTAACACATTCTGTGTTTGTATAAATTTCTTTGGTAACATGTTCTGTGTTTGTATAGATTTGTATGAACAAAATTCGTATAAACACGATAAAAAATTTGTATAATTGTGTTCTATATTCCATATTAATTCCGTTTGTGTCCCCATTTTGGTAACATGTACACATTTACTTAAGCCGTTTGGGTTTCCTTTACACTTCTGGGTTTTTGACAAAAATATTTAGTAATCAGTTTTACATCCAGTAATCTCAAAAAATATTCACAGAGTTGTCTTATTCACAGAACACATTTCAAGATAAGAACACATTTCGGGATAGAAACACATTTTGGGGTTTTTAATCAAAAAGTTTAGGGTGGTTCTATATACAACCACTTAAATGCTAAATACAGCCTACGGTTTTTGCTTCGGATTTTAGTTTCCGAACGAAATAAGTTATTTCGGATTTTAGTTTCCGAAGTGTTCAAAACATTTCGGAAATTAGTTTCCGAACAATTCAAAAAAATGTAAAAAAATCATTTCGGAAATTAGTTTCCGAATGTACAAAAAATCATAGGCTGTATTTAGCATTTGTGTGATTGTTAATAGAACTGCCCAAAAGTTTATGTAAACATTTCGGGGTTTTACTAATGAATTTAAGTAAAGTTTAAATATTCTGGCTTTACTTCGAAATTTTGGCACGTTGAAGTGCCTCATCAATTAACGTTTAGGTAAATGATCGAGTACCTTCAATGAGTTCATTTTGAACACTATGAAGGGAAAAGTCCCATATCTCTAAAACACTTGCATTCCAAATTCTATCGCATGCCCGTTAAACGATATATGAACTCCGGTGTAGGCATATTGTGTTGCAAGGCATTGTTTTACTTTCAGAAGCCTAAACACATGAAAATTTTGTGAGACAAAAAGTGTATTCAAAAAGATTGAAACACATTTTGGAGTTTTACTAATGAATTCTCACATATAAAATTTCCTGCTCTGCAATATTCCAAATCGATTGTGTTTTTGATTGATCACACTGTGTTTCATATTGTTCACAATGAAACATGGTGAGTTATATCCCTCATTTCTATAATATTTAAGTTTAATTTAATTATCTACTCATTTATTTTCTTTGTTATTACATCTTAACAGATTATTGTGCATGCCAACAATGATTGTGTACAAGTTGATATGATAATCTTTTGAAAAGTCGTTGATAAGGGAAATAGGTCGAGATCTCAGCTCGGACTAATTCACAGAGGTCAGCCCAGATGTCTGCTCGGCTGTGGTCTAAGGCTGTGAGCTCGGTCACAGCTGAGCCTGGACGAACAGAGTGTTCGAGCAGGGGAGCCACACAACGGTCATTTTTATATGATAGGGAGGATATTCGGGCATGACCCCATCAAGGGACACGCGACCATAGTTACAAGATGGCCGCCGAGAATGGCGAGACATATTGACACAAGTATGGGAACTACCATTTGCGGTTGAAGAAGATAAGGAAAGCCGTATGACGCTCCCGTGAATGTCGGGCATGACGGCTGGGGTTTCTGAATCCTAACTACCAGGTATATAAAGAAGAGTTAGCATGGGAGAAAGGTAGACACTCATTCTTACCCTTTTACACTTCGTGAATTCTCTCTCTCTCCCTCAGGCAACTATTGACTTGATCGTCGGAGGTGGTTCAGAGACACTCCCTCTCTCTGTTTCCGAATCGTTCCCCCTTTGCAGGTCGCAATAGCTCTCAGGCAAGGAAGAAGGACCTGATTCATCATAGGTTGAGCTGTGTCAGAAACTGATTCATCAGTTGTCGCCGTCTGTGGGAATCGACTTGTGTTGTTCTTTATAGGTGATAGGTTTCCGATGGCGAACATGCGGTCTGCTGCGCAACAAAACCCTCCAGAGATAACTCCAGAAATGTTTCTGGCCATGCAACGCTAGATTGAGTTGCTAATGAAGAACCTAGAATAATCTCGATAGGAAAACCAGCAGTTGAGGGTTCAACAGAATCAACCACCACTTCAGGCCCCCCAGGAGAAAGAAGAGATCCAGGAAAGGGTAGACGATAGCGAAGAAAGAAGGGAAGACAGGAACGAGAACTAGTCTTAAAACATTGTGGACCCTCAGGCTAGCGGATCAACTAGGAGAGGAGCCAAGTAGCTGCTTGAGTGGTCGGATGAGGATCTCTTAGCTTCCATGAAGGCCCAGATTGATGGGATCCAGAGGCGTATTCAGGCGAAAACCTCGGCGATTGTCGAAGAGTTAGTGCAGAACACTGATTCCCTTTTTCCATCAACGTTTTGAATGCCCCTTTGCCTCCTAAGTTCAAAATGCCCATGCTGTAATCTTTTAATGGCACCTCAGATCCGTTGGACTATTTGGAGACTTACAAGAACCTCATGACGCTCCAGGCAGTCCCCGACGAAGTCATGTGTAGAGCCTTCCCTGTCACCTTGAAAGGGAGTGTACGCATGTGGTTTAATAAGCTCAAGCCAGGCAGTGTGAACAACTTGAAGAAGCTCAGCCAGAAATTTGTGAGTTACTTTATTGCTGGGCAACGTTATCGCAAGTCAGATACCCATCTACTCACCGTCCTCCCTACGAAGGGTGAGTCAGTACGAGAGTATACTTCATGCTTTACACAGGAGTCCATGTAGATTGAGAGTGTGGATGATAAGATGGCGATGGCAGCCTACATAGCTAGCCTGTGGTCAAGGACCTTGCTATTCAACCTGACCCAGGACCTGCCCCACGATATGGCTGAATTGTTGATGAGAGCCCAAAAGCATATCAATGCTGAGGATGCTTTGAACGCAAGAAAGAACAGAGATGATGTTCACCAGGCCCTGGTGTTGGCTCCCCAGGGTCAGACTGAGAAGAGAAGAAAAGACCTCCTTAAGGGGTCTTCACATGAGCAGAAGGGAAAGAGGATTGACCAGCGAGGTTCGCCGAGAAGGGGGTCCCCCAGGAGGAGCCCTCACCGAAAGATTGGAGGACCGCCAGAGAGGTATCGAAACTACACCCATCTTATTGCTTCCATCAAGCAGGTTATGGATGACCTCAGGAACGATCCTGACTTGAGGTGGCCATCCCGTTTGAAGAGTAACCCAGATAAGAGACCAAAGGACAAGTATTATCACTTTCACAGAG
Organism: Monotropa hypopitys; assembly: GCA_002855965.1. Taxonomy (NCBI): domain Eukaryota; kingdom Viridiplantae; phylum Streptophyta; class Magnoliopsida; order Ericales; family Ericaceae; genus Monotropa; species Monotropa hypopitys. The sequence goes on from NMUG010012401.1 coordinate 4,929, forward strand.
ATCATGGGCACTACACCAACGACTGCATTGATCTCAAGGGCCAGATCGAGGAACTCATTCAAAAGGGAAGGTTGCAGAGATTTGAGCGAAAAGCTGAGCCTAGAGCTCAGCATGATGGACAGAGACGGGAGGAACATAGCAGAATTCTGGAGAACAACGACCCCATTGGCGAGATAAGGGTGGTGCATGGAGGATCACCTGGAGGAGGAGAGTCCAACTCAGCTCGTAAAGCACATCTGAGAAAGCTAAGGGCGACCGACTCCATGGAAATCTGCACTGTGGGGAGACAGCTGAAGTGTGCGAGAAGATAGGATCCCCCCATCGTCTTCTCGGAGGGGGACGAGAAGGGGACAATTTATCCCCACGATGACCCTATGGTGATCTCAATGACCATGGCCAACTACAAGACCAGGAGAGTATTGGTGGACAGCGGAAGATCAGTAGATATCCTCTTTCTGTATGCGTTTGATTAGCTCGGGCTGGGGAGAGATCGGTTGCGATCAATGGCGTCACCGCTGGTTGGATTTTTTGGAGATACGGTCTACCCAAAAGGTCAGATTGCCTTGCCTGTGACATTGGGTGATGAGGGCAGGCAAGTTACTCATATGATCGACTTCCTGGTGGTGGATGCCCCTTCGGCTTATAATGCTATTGTGGGGAGAGTGCTGCTCAACAAGGTGAAGGAAATAGTATCGACGTACCACTTGAAGGTTATGTTTCCTACCCCTGGCGGAGTGGGAGAGTTTAAGGAGGATCAAAAAACAACTAGGAAATGTTACAACTTCTCAGTTAAGCACCGTTATAAGGCCATGGCTGTAGAAGAGATGGATGTCAGAGACCAGGAGAAGCTTGTGCAAGGGGAGCCAGTCGAACAGCTGATTTCCTTGGAATTATGGCCGGACCATCCCGACCAGTCGATTCAGATCGGCACTGGGCTGAGAATAGTGGAAAGAGACTGGATGGCAGACTACTTGCGAAGCAGTAGAGATGTCTTCACGTGGAGCCATGAAGATATTCCCGGGATAGACCCGAAGGTAATAACCCATCGACTGAATGTAAATCCGGAGTGCCGTCCAGTCAAACAAAGGAAGAGGGTGTTCGCATCCCAGAGAAACCAAGTAGCCGCCGAGGAAGTGGCCAAGTTGTTGCAAGTGGGATCAATCAGAGAAGCTCAGTACCCGGAATGGATTTCGAATGTGGTTATGGTAAAGAAATCGACAAGCAAATGGAGGATGTGTGTGGATTACAAGGATCTCAACAAGGCCTGTCCAAAGGATAGCTTTCCTCTCTCAAGAATTGATCAGCTCGTTGACTCAACATCGGGGTTCAAACTGTTGAGTTTCATGGACGCTTTTTCAGGCTACAACCAGATCCAGATGAATGAAGACGACCAGGAGAAGACCGCCTTTATGACTGATAGAGGTCTTTACTGCTACAACGTCATGCCGTTCGGGCTATAGAATGCAGGCGCTACCTACCAGAGGCTCGTCAACAGAATTTTCAAAGGCTTAATAGGCACGAGTGTGGAAGTGTATGTGGACAATATGCTCGTAAAAAGCAAAAGGAGGGCTGACCATGTTGAAGATTTGTCCAAAGCATTCCAAGTGTTGAGGAAGTACAGGATGAAGCTAAACCCTGCAAAGTGTGCATTTGGGGTAGCGTCAGGGAAATTCCTCAGTTTTATGGTTTCACGTCGAGGGATAAAAGTCAACCCAAAGAAGATCAGAGAAGTGATAGAGATGTGGTCACCATCTACGGTCAAAGAAGTACAGAGATTAACGGGATGCGTGGTAGCCTTAAACCGCTTTATATCACAAGCTACAGACAAGTGTCACCCTTTCTTCAGAGTGTTGAAGATGTCCTTCGAATGGTCGGAAGAGAGAGAGCAAGCCTTTGCCCAGCTCAAGCACTATGTTCGCAATCCTCCTCTCCTCAGCCGGCTACGAACGGGGAGGAGCTCTTCCTCTATGTTGCGGTTTCTGCTCATGCGGTTAGCTCAGTGCTAGTCCGAGATGCAGAGGGAATCCAATATCATGTTTACTACACCAGCAAAGCATTGAAGGGGACAGAGACTAGATACCCGAGGATCAAAAAGATGGCTTTCACTGTAGTCATCGCGGCGAAGAGATTGAGGTCCTACTTCCAGTCACACCCCAGTATCGCCCTGACCAATATGCCGCTAAGAAAAGCGCTGCTCAACCCCGACAGCTCAGGTCGGCTGATCCAATGGTCATTGGAACTAGGAGAGTTCGACATAGACTACAGACCCAGGACAACAATAAAGGGGCAAGCGGTTCCTAATTTCCTCGTAGAATATGCTGCTCGGGACCCTGATGCTGAGGAAGAAGACGAACAAGTATGGCATCTAGGTGTTGACAGACCGGTCACCAAGAATGCCAGTGGAGATGATCTGGTACTCATTACTCCAGAAGGGCAAAATTAAAGTATGCACTCAAGTTCAACTTTAAGGCCACTAACAACCAAGCTGAGTACGAGGCACTTGTGATTGGGCTGCAGATTGCACAAGTCGTCAGTGTTAGGCGACTGGTTGTGGTGAGTGACTCGCAGCTGGTGATCGGACATGTCAATGGAGAATTCGAGGCCAAGGAAGAAGTAATGGGACGATACCTGGAAGTGGCCAGAAAACTTAAAGGCACTTTCACGGAGTTTACTATTTCCCAAATACCGAGATCAGAGAATCAGGAGGCAGACGATCTATCAAAAATCGCCACCTCGGCAGGAGACTTGGCCCAAGAAGAGATATTAATACAAGAGTTGAATGGACCCAGCATTGAAATGTGTGGCTCGGTTGTGGCGGTGACTGACTATTCCAATTCATGGGCCACCCCGATCATTTCTTATCTTAAAACGGGCGAGACATCAGAAGACAGAGGAGAAGCCCGGAAACTTAGGATCAGGGCGGCGAAGTATGTTCTTATGGGTGACGTCCTCTACATAAGAAGCTTTTCACTACCATACCTGCGATGTGTGATGGAGGAGGAGGCGTCCAGGGTCATGGAGGAGGTCCACGAAGGCACTTGTGGAACTCACCAAGGCGAGAGAGCCCTGGCCTACAAAATAGTAAGGCTAGGATATTACTGGCCTACAATACAGAAGGACTGGACCCAAATGGTGCGAAAGTGTGACCCATGCCAGAGATTCGCCAACATCTCTCACAAGTTGTCTACCCAAATGAGCCCGATGAGGGGTCCCTGGCCTTTCGCACAGTGGGGGATAGATTTTATTGGGCCATTGCCAAGAGGAAGAAATCAATTACAGTACGCGATAGTGGCCATCGACTACTTCACCAAATGGGTGGAAGCCAAGGCATTATCCACTATAACTGCTCAGGTGACCGTCTCCTTCCTGTGGCAGAACATTATATGCAGGTTTGGTCTGCCACGCGTGCTGGTAGTCGACTTGGGAAAATAGTTTGACAACGCGGATTTCAGAGGATTCTGCAGTGCCAAGGCGATCCATGTGCACTATACGTCGAAATCCTACCCCAGGGCTAACGGACAGGCTGAGGTCACGAATCGAGAGATCAATAAGGGATTGAAGAGGAGGCTAAGGAATGTGAATGGGGAATTGCCAGAAGAGTTGCACGCCGTGTTATGGGCATTCCGTACTGTGGTAGCTGGACCCTGACTACCTTGGGCCGGACCCCCATCAATCCGGATCAGCTCAACATCCGGATCCAACACACATCTCACGGAGCAATCCAGGGCCGTCGGCCTCACGGACCTCCGGACATACACTGTTGTCGGACAGATCCGGTGGATCATCACGTGTTCGACATCTTCAGCAGTCTCAACGGACACCAGAAGGAGCCAGGTCGGGCCGGCCATGCGGTCTCCTTCAACCTTCGGCATTCCTAACCGGACGTCAAGGAAGCCCAGCGTCCCCACTCCCCACTGGGAAGAGGGACAACTTCCACCGGCGGACGGTCTAATGCCGGAGGGGTCCACCATCGGCAGCAGCAGGGAACAATGACCTTCGCCAGGTGGCATTCGGGTCGGCCGTACAACTGCTGACGTGGCCCGGGTCGGTTCAGCAGCCCAACAACATTGTAGGGCTGACGTCAGTATACGGCCTCCCGCCCGTGTGCATCACACGCCTACATCTTTGGCACCAAGTCAGCACGCCCTATAAATACCCCATGAATACACTGTTTATGGGCCCGGGATTCTGGTATCTCTCCGACCCCTTATTTCAATTACAGTTTCCTTCTCCAACCGTCGCTGACTTAGCCATCGGAGGCCCCTCTCGGTCGCTGCCGACCGGTGGGCACTAACCTTTGTGGTTGCAGGAGCCAAGCAGGTTGACCATCTTCTCTTATAGGCATCCGAAGCTTCCAGCCGAAGCACCCGCTCTCAGCCGTCCGGCCACTACGTGAAGGATCAGCGGAACCCTCCGGACAACAGTCACCACAATTGGCGTTCACGGTGGGACAACTTGTTCCCAGATTCAGGTGACCAACCGTCTACCTCTCTACCGTACATCTCCTTCTCTTCTAATGGTCGTTGACGACTCCCGCGATCATCATCACCGCCGAATGCCCATGGTTGCTGCAAACCCCACCACTGTCATAATTGGATCCACCTCCCAGCAGCCGGATGAGCAGGTCCGGCAGAAGGACCTGGAGATAGCTTTCCTCAAGGACCAGCTGGCCAGGCTCGCCAGTGGCCCCCTTGGATGCCCCTAGCTCCGTCCGAAACTCTGCAGGGTGATTCAGAGCATACCGACAGGAGGTCGGACCTGGAGCGTGCCGGAAGGTTGAACGATCGCGGATGCACGGATACAGGAAAGGCGGTCCACCGATCCCCTATCCGGAGGCGCCAGTCGGAAGGCCATCTTATCCGGACGCCCAGGCACCATCCTTCTGCCAGCGTTGCTTCAAGCTCTCGCTCCGACAGGTCTTGCGGGACCCATCGTTTGGGAAACAACCTGACGCCTGTTCACGTCGGTCCGTCGGCCACTCTGCCTTTGGAAACTTCAGAAGTAAGCCATAGGTGCCGCCGGCGAAGAAATACTCAACGCTCCGGTCGGAACCCCAAAATCCACGACTCCCCTCCTCCGGTCGGAGATCTCAGGGATTGTATCAATCGGGTCAGGCATAGAGCAATGAGCCCTGAAAAGAGGGCCATTCAGCAGAAGACGTCTGTTGATGCTAGGCTCCGGCAGCTCAGCCAATCTCCTTTTATTCCAGAGATTGAGCTGGTAACCCTCCCGGTAGGTTTCAATCTGCCCAAGTTCACAAAGTATGACCCCAAAACGGACGCTTACACCCATCTCATCCACTACCGCCAGACTATCTCCCTCTACACTACCGACGACTCAATCTTGTGCAAGGTATTCCCAACGAGCCTTGACACTTTGGGCTCCCTCTGGTTCAACAAGCTCCCTCCACGCAGCATTTCATGCTACCGGGACCTTGAACGGGCCC
>NMUG010012402.1:0-10370 GCA_002855965.1 Monotropa hypopitys
CATTGTCGAGGCAACATTCGGTTGTGTGGTAGAGGAACCCTTCGGATAAGTACCTTGAAATACCTATGTGTGATGAGGTAGGATTATATTTGTGGAGTGACCTAGTGTAGTGGTCTTGGTGCTTGTTTGTGACTTCTTTCCGGTTGGGGTTTGGTTGTTTAAATAGAAGGTTTGGTCTTCCGTTGCGATAGTTGGATAGATGCGAAGGTTTGAGATCTTCCTATTGATGTGAGAGTACGAATGGTTCTTTTGGTTGGGTTATGTGGACTAGGGATTGAGATTGAGGATCTTGGGTATGAGTGTCGGAAACAGGGATTGCATTGTATGATTCAACCACCATGCATATAATCACCATATTTTCATATACAATTGATAGTCGCATATTTGCTGGGTCTTTATGACTCAACCTTTTTCCTACAGTTCTTTGCAGGGTTTGCAGGGTTGGATAACTAGTAGCGAGGAGTTGGCTTAAGCGTGCTCCAGATTCCCTTATGTGAGGAGCATCTCATATTGTTCATTTATCTACCACAGTTTTCACCTACTTTTCCCCCTTTGTAGCCTACGGGCATCCCCTATTCTTTAAAGAAGTTGTTTTACCATTTTATTGGAAGCAAGTTCCATTTGAAAAAGGATTGTCAATGTTCTACTTCCGCATGTTTTGTATAAAGGATTGTGAAGAGATATGTTTGTACTTCTTTTCTCTCACTGCCCCTTTGTTGTTGGAATGGTTTATGCAAAAGTATTTATGCATTTCCTTTATTTCAAAAAAAAACGGTTTGAAAATCCGGGGCGTGACAACTTGGTATCAGAGCTTTCGTTCGAATACCTTCGGACCATGGGGAGATTTCTGTCTCTATGGGTTCTCAAAATGGTTTTGAAAATGATTTTCTTCTGCATTTGCATGCCTTGAGAGTTGCATGGCATTAGTATGCCCTTGTATGAGGCGTAGAAGTTGTGCTTGGGTTGTAGGCTAGTGTGAGCCTTGGGAATAAGAAGGAATCGTACATAGCTTTCCTTGGGTTATTTATTTGTGGTTGCTTATTGGTTCTTTTAAGGTGGTTGATTGCTCCATATGTGGGTATTGGGATTCCTTAGTTTATGTCGCGGTTCCTTAGTTTTATTTTGCGATCTCCTAGTTCTTTTCGGCTTATGCGCTATGATACTCTACCCGTGTATAAATATCGTTTCGTTTGTTGGCTAGGATTTTTTGCCGTGTATCGTCCCTATCGCCAAGATGGTAAATCGCCGAAGAGGTCGCCGAGCACATCAGGTGCAACAAGGAGACCAAAGGGAAAATGTTCCGTTAGAGGATGTTGTCGATCCAAAAAGTTTTGTTCAGCAGTTCGCAGAAGCCTTGGTTGAGGCCGCGAGAGCAGCTCAAGTCCCCAGAGCTAGGGGTATCAGTGCTGTGATGGAGTCCTTGCGGGAATTTCGTGCCATGAATCCTCCTAGTTTCGATGGTGAAGGTGAGCCACTTGAAGCAAATCATGGATTATCAGGTATCACAAAGGTGTTGGATACCCTCGAGATTCAGGAAGACAAGATGCGAGTATCATTTGCCTCCTATCAGTTGGTCGGTGAAGCAGGTGAATGGTGGAATTCGGTCATGGAAGTCAAGAAAGATGCAAGAAAAATGGCTAGAGTTGCTAATCCGGAAGCAGTTGATGATGATTCAGTTCCTATGTCATAGGATCAGTTTGTCGCCGCATTTGAAAATCAGTATTTTCCAGAAGCATTCCGGGATCAATTGCAGCAAGGCAACATGACGGTGTCTCAGTATGCTATCAAGTTTCAGGCCTTGTCGCATTTTGCCCCAGAGTTGGTCATCTCAGAGGATCGTAAGTGCCGAAGATTTGAGAAGGGTCTTTGTCCGTCGCTTCAGAAGCTCGTTATGGGGCATCGTATCCGTTCTTTCGTCGCTATGCTAGAGTGTGCTAGGGCAGTTGAGCCAGTTTGTCCAGAATCGGAGAAGGAAGCCCCAATGTGGGAGCCTCGTCGGCAGTCCGTTAGTACCGACTCGAGATCATCGTCAGGTGGCATGGGAAGAAAGAGACACAGAGACCAGATGTAGGTGTTCATTCAGCAACGTTCTCAGTTTGCTTCAGATGTCAGTGTTCAGGGAGCACCGTCCAGTGGTTCGATTGTTTGCCATCATTGCAGGCAGCCAGGCCATTACCGTTCGCAGTGTCCCCAGATCATTTGTATCCATTGTGGCCATTCAGGGCATATGAGCAGAAATTGTGTGCAGAGGGATGGTGGTCAGGAAGAGTTGACAGTCGGGCAGTATTCTGCAGCAGATATTAGAGTTGCGCAGCGGCAGCAGGGAAGTCAGAGTCACCGATCATTCGATCCCAGTCCTCAGTTCGAGAGAGGAACCAGTTCCAGCGACGCACGTCGTGCTTCGATTCAGAGAGGCAAGCAGCCAGTTGGGCAAAAGACTCGTGGAGGAGCGTATGCTATTGCCACGGCGGATCTGCAGTCGCCAGTTTTACCGTTCCAGTAGATTCGTGTGCTTTGTTTTCTTTTGTAGTACCGCACGTTAGCGAGATTGATGCACCTGTCGACATATTTTCCTTTGTTTTGCGATTTTAGTTTGGCACCGTTGCGATTCTATTTCGAATGTTGTTTCTCTTGTCGAGACTTCTCCTTTGTAAGAACCTCTATTGGTGAACTCTTGGTGTGTTGGAGAAATACTTGGGTTGAAAATTTCTTAGTTGTGCTTTCTTCTAAGTATGGTTGCAATACTCTTGGCTTACTAAATCATTTCCTTGTTGAAATCATGATTGACTTGTTGGGATCACTTGTGCCACTTTTGTTTGTTGGTGATGGCCAAGCTTATGCTTGCTTTCCGCTTGCTTAGTCGGATGTATCTTTTGAAATCACTCTTGTTTCTTGCGAATAGATGTTCTAGCCCCGTGGCGTGGGTAGATTGTAATAAAACTGGGAACGAGTAATTGAGTCGGTTATTCTTACACCTTCTGTGTGGAATCGACCGTGTGCGTATTTTTTTGGCTGTGTGATTAAGGATGACTTTATGGATTAGGTTGAGAACCGTGTCCGGTCGGCACCTCTCAAACTTGAATCATGGTAGTCACTTGATATCGCATTGGGTGCGTGTGTGGGGATATATACGTATTCCCCTATCTATATGTATATGGGTGTGTTGGTACTTGTGGGAAAAATGGCGCAAACTATAAAAACACTTGTATAAGAATTATGAAGCAATAATAAAAAGAATGTCGCCGATCGTATCTCCACCCTATTGCTTCTTATATTGTTGCCATATAAATTGTTGGTTGTTTCTTCCGTGAAAATATTATTTGCTTCATTGTTTCCAAAGATTTGTGGCTCCTACCATTGAAATCCATTCTTTGGAATATCATATGTTCTTGGTGTCGTTGATAAGTACGATTGTTGTATCCACGCGTCCACACTATCTCGGGAGTTGTCCCTTTGATCTTTGTGTGACACGCGGTTGGATTTCGAGATTTATATCCATTGATTGTCGAGCAATCCTTTCAAAAGGAAATGGCTCATCCCATTGTTGCATCACTGTTGAGTCAACTATCGTTTTGATACTTATCGTATCGGAGAGCAACCCCAAAAACCTTGTTTCGTGGTTTTGTTTTGAATTGATCCTTGTTGATTGTTGACCTCTTGTTCTCGAGAAAAACCATTCACGTGATTCCATCTTTTGAGAAAGATTGTTCACGTTGTTGTTGTAATGTCGTTGAGTTGTTTACCGTATCAGTGTCTACCATATCGGGGAGTATCCCTCTTGATCTCGCTTGTAACTTGCGGTTTTAACTTGAACTCTCGTTCTTTGGTCGTTTCGGTGTAACCCTACCCTTAGGAAATTTCGGGGACGAAATTGTTTTAAGGTGGTTGAGATGTAGCGACCCGTATTTCAAAAAGAAATTTCCAGAATATCGATTCGTATTCTAAATTAGATTTGAAATCTAAATTCATTTTATCTTAAAATCCTAGTGTGATTTTAAGGTGGTTGACCCTAGGATGAGGTAGAGGATTCAATTACGAATCCAACGAGACGTGAATCGCCTCAATCGGAGGTCGGACGAGAAAATTATCGAAGTTTACAGTTTTCCTTTGATTTTTTTTCAGGCCGACCGGTACACGTAATGTGGTCAACCGGTCGGGAGCTTTCAGTGGATCGTTAAATAGGCATCGACCGGTACACTCATTTCGGTCGACCGGTGGGGGTTTAAAGAGGGCGCGACCGGTACACGTAATGTGGTCGACCGGTCGCCGAATTTCAGAGAGATGTCCGAGTAGTCGCGACCGGTACACGCAATGTGGTCGACCGGTCGCGAAGGCAAAAATCGCTGTGCTGAAGGTTAAATGAGGGGCTGTTTTGTCTTTTCGCGTGGGGGAGTATATATATGATATTGAGCTCGATTTTTGGACATTTCCCTCAGACTTAGGGTTCCTCCTTATCTCTCTACCTCCATGGATGGATGCTCTCCTTTCTCTCCTCCGATCCAAGGCTCAAACGTGCTCTAACCTCAAAACCCGAAGAAGAAACGTCTATCATCGCGATGAGAGCTTTCCGGTGACGTAGGTGGTGAAGTCATTCTCCAAAAGTTTGGGTAAGTCGATTTTCATAAGTGGGTTTCTCATAATTCCTCTTTAGAGAACGTTGTTCTAATCGTCGTTGTCATCGCATTGATGTACATAAATTCGTAGGTACCGGAGATTGGCACGACTAGGATTTTCCCCGTCAGCGCGCATTGAGGTAAATATGTTACTATCTCGTGTATTTGTGAATGTGTAGCTCACTAACGATTTCTAAGATCAAGAATCTAACGATTTTATTAAAAAGTCCTAAGTTTTGAATTAACGATCATTTTTTAGAAATTGACGGAATTTGATTTGCATTCATGTATGATCGAGTATCCTTGGTAGGATTAGAATGCGAGAATGTGTGAATTGGGTTGAGCGTATGACTAGATGATCATTCGGGAAGAAATGAGTGATGTGGGCATATTGTAGTTTTTGTGAAAATTTAGGAGGTAGGATACCCTCTCGACCTTGTATCGGTCTTAGTGAGTAACATTGCGATATCGGTTGGCTCGTCAGCAAATGTTAGCATGGTTTTGTTAATGGGATGGCCTTAGTGCCGTGGGCACCCTTGGTGTTCGACAAAATGCCTATGACAGGTAAAGGCCTTGGAGATTGGTGAATTCGTCACCTTAGGTTAGCAAATTCGCTCTTAGACCTTGGATGTATATGTTATGGTCTTACCGGGTGAACTTGTCACCCTTGGTTTGGGAACTCATCCCTCGTTAGCAAACTCGTTGTTATTGTTGGGTGAACTCATCATCCTCGAGTCGGGAACTTGTCCCTTGTGGCAAATTCGTTGCCCATGTTGGAGAACTCGTCTCCTTCGACTCAAACTCTAAAATTTACCTAATCTACCTATATTTGTTAACCAACAAACAATAACACAAAAGGACTTGGGGGTTGCTAGGTGATCAACTCGTGATCATAGGACCAATTCGTGGTCACATATGTGCGTAGGTTAGTTCTTGAATTCGTTGAGACTACCTAGATCAATTCGCGATCTTCGGGCCAATTCGTGGTTATTCGAGTGTGAGGTTGGTTCTTGAATTCGTTGAGACAACCTGAATCAATTCGTGATTCACTCGGGAGCTAGTCAACCCTTGAATTCGTCAAGGTGACTGTAAATCGATGAACGGCTTGATGGTTTTCTTGTGATCCAAAACTAGCCCAAGGTTGACTGTAGGACCGATTCTGGAATTCGTTCAGAAGGTCTCGAATCCCTTGTGGTCTTTTCTAAAATGTTCCAAGCCGGGAGTTGAGCCAACTAAAGTTCAAGATAACGAATCCACCTATTTGTAATACCCAAATATAAGTGTATATATAGAGAAAGTGAAAGTACCCTCGGTGAGGGTTAGTTGTGGACTTGTGGATCTTATTGTGGGCGGTACTAGCCAATTCGTGGCTTTAGCAAGTATGAGGACTTAGCCAATTCGTGGCATTGGATAGCTTGAGGCTTGGAGCCAAGTCGTGGCATTCATATCCGTTGAGTTTAGGCCAAGGTGTGTGGCATTGGTATGTTTTGATTTGAGGCTATGTGGGAAATAAACTACTAGTTGGTAATGGACTATCGTAGAGAGTATTGGTTGGCCTTGTCGAGGAAACATTCGGTTGTGTGGTAGCGGAACCATTCGAATAAGTACCTTGAAATACCTATGTGTGATGAGGTAGGATTATATTTGTGGAGTGACCTAGTGTAGTGGTCTTGGTGCTTGTTTGTGACTTCTTTCCGGTTGGGGTTTGGTTGTTCAAATAGAAGGTTTGGTCTTCCGTTGCGATAGTTGGATAGATGCGAAGGTTTGAGATCTTCCTATTGATGTGAGAGTACGAATGGTTCTTTTGGTTGGGTTATGTGGACTAGGGATTGAGATTGAGGATCTTGGGTATGAGTGTCGAAAACATGCTTGGGATTGCATTGTAGGATTCACCCACCATGCACATAATCACCATATTTTCATATACAGTTGATAGTCGCATATTTGCTGGGTCTTTATGACTCAACCTTTTTCCTACAGTTCTTTGCAGGGTTTGCAGGGTTGGATAACTAGTAGCGGGGAGTTGGCTTAGGCTTGCTCCAGGTTTCCTTGTGTAAGGAGCATCTCATATTGTTCATTTATCTACTACAGTTTTCCCCTACTTTTCCCCCTTTGTAGCCTACGGACATCCCCTGTTCTTTAAAGAAGCTGTTTTACCATTTTATTGGAAGCAAGTTCCATTTGAAAAAAGTAAGTTTAAAATATATATATACTATGCATGCGTATAGTACCCAGTCTTATCGAAAACTATGAGGACATTATTGGTAGTTGGAAATGGATTGAGAGAGTGTTGAGTAGGTTTCTGGATACATGGGTTGTCGAAAAATAAAGGTGGAATACTAATGACTAGTCGGAATGTCACGATGCACCGATTACACTACTCTAACAAGGTTGTATCTAACAGGGACAATGATAGGTAAGCATGATTACCATCCAATCTAAAGTCATTGTGTGACTAATTTTGTTTTTATTTGTTCTCTTACATTCCCCCGATCATGCTTCCAGAAAATTTCATTAAACAAAAGAAATCATACAATAGCCATATTGTCAAAAAGAGACAATTAAATAACAATGGAAACAATTAACATTATAAACTAAGAAGTATAATCTATCACAATATGCTAAGCCAAAATAAAGGCATACATTCAAATGTCCTGATCTAAGTACAATTTACAAATGTTCATGTGCTGATACCACGTGGATCCTAACTACGTCATACAGTGCTAGACTCCCCACGAACTAGTAGTGGACCTTCAACGCTCATCTCTATCCAGGTCTGTGACATCCAAAAATGGGATCACAAGAATATGTAAATTATAGAATAATTTAAAGAATGGAAAACTACTGTAAACAACCCATATGCAGTTCTCAAGGAACATAATCGCATTTCTCTACTGAGCACATCATCAGGGTGCTTTTACGCATCCGCCCGTAACCATCCGTCTACCAAATCATAGTCACTCGACTACACATTCATAAACTCTTGTCTACACAAGTGATTCCCCATTTCCACAACCACATTTACACATATTTTCAAAACTTTAAATTAAAAGCATGATTAACATACTCACAATAGTTTTTTGTACCAAAGGTCGATCACCCTATTTCTTTGAGGGGTTGACACTGCTAGCTTCTGTACCTGTCCAAGCTAAAAATGTCAATAACAAAGACAAAATATAATCTTGAACACAAAGTAAAGGCGAAATTCAAAATTAACCCTTACTTTATTTATTTCCTTCCATTTCCATTTGCTTTATTTATTTCTATTTATTTCTATTTCTATTTCTATTTTATTTATTTTTTAACTTTTCCTCTTAACTGCCAAATCCCAACAATGCCTAATGTGGTGACTGTTTTCCTCCTTGAACCTTCCCGACGGCTAGTCTTTCGGGTCGCGGGTCGTCGACTAGAAGTCCGGATCACTTAGCCGGAGCTCGGTCCAAAAGCTTGCATGGGTCCCTGCAAAGAGAGAAAGGGGTCCTCCTGCTTGGCTCTTATAAAACAAGGGTTAGTGATCGCCGATCAGTTATGACCATCGGGGCCTCCGATGCTTAAGTTAGTCTCTTTTTTGAGGAAGAAGACAAAAGATAGCGAGACCGGACAGTTCACGTGGTTGACCATGCGTCACTAGGCTCTCCCATAATTGGCGCATGTACCATGCGTCGTAGGCTCTCCCATGCGACACTAGGCCCGAATGGTGTACGTGGTTGACCAAATGGGCCGGTGCTGTCGGCGGGCCGGGTTGGTCATACGGATGGGGATCCGCGAAGCTGGTAGGTGAGCCACTCTGTGTCGGGTCGTTGCCAGAGGGTGGACCTTCCGCTAAATAGCCGATCGGCCGGGAGCTACGCCCTTGCCATAAGGGTCGCAAGGATGCTCTATCGATCGACCTGGTATCCAGAGGTCTGGGTCACCCGACTGGCAAACCCTTAGTCCAAATGTTTGTAATGTGATGAGGTCCGAGCTCCGTGAAACCGACGATTCGAGACGTCGTGGGATGCCTAGGGTCCGAACCCATATACGACCCCCTGGGATGAGTTCGATCCCTTGAGACTAAGGTCTGACTACTACATTACCGGACACCTTGCTTCGGAAGGATGACTCATTCTTAGGCTAACACTGACATATGACACTAGTAGGGGAATAACAGGATATGGATGTCAGTGCTTCACCACGTGTCGTGTCTTGATTCGTTGGTCAAACGGTATTCATCGATACTTGTGCAAATATTAATTATTGACAGATGTATCTCATACCTGGTCTGACCTATAAATAGGCTGTTACGGTTGATCATTTGGTACATACTTTGTGTGCACAGAAACTCTGGAGAGATTTTCTTCCTTCAGTAATTGTGTTTCCTCAACCAACATGGACTAGGTGATCACTTTCATCTCTTCTTTGTCAAGTTCTGGTTCGGATTCGCTATTTCGGTTAAGCTCCGAAGAGTCAGCCCTTGATGTTAATTTAAGAATGTCTACTCCAGATGGATTTTCTGTTCCAGAAGCCCCCACTTCAAGGCAGCCCCAAGCTAATGGCCGAAGCAATATTGTTCGACACTTTTCAGATGAAAATCAACCCACGTACACAGCCCTGGGGGGCGGACAAACATGGCCCTAAGAGGCTTGATCAGAGTGCCTGGTGGAGATCGGCCCTGTCTCTATCTGGACTATTTCCACAAAGGGCTGGCCCGGATTGACAAGTTCCACAACAAATATGAAATTCCAATGTCCGTGGCCTTCGCACAAGTAGGGACAGAAGTCACTTATGCGAAGGAACATGTGATGGTCCCTCTGATGGCGATCACCGAAGGAGGGCCAAAAAATCCCTTCTCCCCTTTCCTTCAGGAATTCCTATTCTCGTTCAAACTTGTGCCTGATCAACTGTCAGTGAATGGCTATCGGATCATTGGCTGCGTTCGGGTGCTTTATGAGAGGGGGGCTGGAATTTGATGTGCTAGACCTGATGGGCTTATTTTCTCTTTCTAGGAACCGAGCATCCAGTAGGTACTTCCTTACTATTCGGAAGCCATATGAAGACATTATCATGAGGTTACTGGATTCTGAGAAGTGGGCAAATGTTTACCTCCAGCTGTTTGGAGAATATAATTTTAATCTGGAGGAGGAGCATCGACACCCTGTACCGACCAAACTAGGTGTAAGGCCCGAAGGGGAGATGACATGCCCGACTGACCAAATTAGCCTTCTGTCGGCCCGGCTCCATCGCAAAGGGGCCACCACTAGCAAGCACTTGGGGATCAGGCCGGCGGATGAGTTCCACGATGCTCTCGTCGGCCCAAGATCTTGGAGCTTTGGCAATGCCTTGGAAGCAGCAATCTTTTGGTCTGACACGCGTGATCTTTATCTGCAGTAGAATCCTCCTCGAGGACAGTGTCCCAGGATCCCCGCACACGAAATCGGCACACATAGGCCGACATAACAACTTTCTCTTGACCCGAGGCAGTCAGGTGGCTGGGCTGTCTGCCACGCACCTGCAAATCTGGTCAGACGCTCTGTGCAAGGCAGCCTGATCTGACAGCACGTGCGCCGAAGTGCGTAGTGGCCATGCGCCAATGCACTATAAATGCAAGTCATGGGATAGGAGAGAGGTACACAATTTTGACTACCCCGAAGCTCTATCCATTTCACTTTCTCTCTCTAAGATCATTGCGTGACTTTGTCATCGGAGGGTTCACCAGCGATACCGGCCGGTAGCCTAACGTTTGCTTCTTGTGCAGCTAGGTTGGAAGTTCATCGCATT
>NMUG010012403.1:0-10374 GCA_002855965.1 Monotropa hypopitys
ACTCACTCCGTACATAAAGAAGATAATCTATGCAACTAACGTGTATAACAAAATTAACAAAAACAGGTTTGTAACATCAAAAACTTAATGAAACTATAAGAAATCGAACGAAGAAAAATTCACAAACAACTAAGTCAAGAACTAAAAATATTCATTATAGAAAAACTAAAAAAATTCCACTAAAGCTTGTACCGAAATTTAAGAAACAATTATAGAAAAACTGAATATCCAACTTTCAGTGTGATTTTGGAATGAAAGATTTGCATAGAAGAAACAACGTTATTAACAGACTCCAGGATAGAAAAATAGAATATGTTACAAACAACACTAAACTGTGATACGAAACCATCTGTGAGAAGCACTTTTTTAAATACAATCATGCATCCTTTGACAAAGATATTGCATTGCAGGTTTCTAAATACAATCATGCATTGCAAGTTTTCAAATGAGCTATTAAATTCTCACAATAAGGAGAATTATCAACATGGATAAGGTGACTGCTTTTACATCCCATTTCCCTAAACTTAAAGCCATAAACATAAATGGAGTTCGAATTTACCTCTCTACTACGATTATGCCAACCACATACATAAAAAAGTGAAGCTTAGATACCCTAAAACCAAAAACTATTATAAGTAACCAACCACGTTGTAACGACTCGTATTTTTATAAATATTTCCAGAAATTAATTTGCGTCTTAAATTGATTTATAAATGTTGATTTGTATCAATCTCAAAATCTTATCGTGATTTTGAGGTGGTTGACCCTCGTATGTGATAGAGAATTTGATTACGAATCCAACGCGACTTGAATCATGTCAATCGGAGTTCGGACGAGAAAGTTATGGATGAAATATCTTAAAATCATCCTTATAATTCCCCTATATTTCGATATATACTGTAGGCATTTCGATATGAAAAGCATTCTGTTCGTCTTTCCTTCTTGCTCATTTCGATATACAATGGGAATGTATGTCTAAATGATGCTTGGTGGTTTGTCTATATCGAAATGATATATATTTCGATATGATTGGTCACTCATCCCGATTACATTTCGATATGAAATGTTCACTGGTCAAATTTTCTTCTTGTACATTTCGATATGACGTGAAGTCCTTATATCGAAATGAGTGCCCTTTTTGTATATTGAAATACATTCCCCCTATATTTCGATATGTCCCTTTGTTAATTTTGGGCAGTGTAGTTTCTATTTCGATATGCCTTGCATGCATATCGAAATATGTTCACGGTTGAGAGTGGTCCAAAAGGTTCTATATTTCGATATGATGGGGCAGTATATATCGAAATGATGCAAGTGTAGCAGTGGGCAGTGGTGCATATATTTTGATATATGCTTGAGCATATATCGAAATGATGGTCCGGACAGCTTATGTTGGAAAGAAATTCTAAGGGTATTTTTTCATCGTTTTGGGTATGTCCGGGTTTGACCTTATTCTGGGGATGGATTGGTTGTCTACCTTCCATGCCAATATCGATTGTCACCGACGTCGAGTGTGGGTCTTCTCTCCTGAGGGAGTTTACTTCTATGTTTATGGCGATAGGAAAGAGTCAGTCGATTCTTGTTTTTCTGATCCCAGAGATCGCAATTCTATCAGTTGTTTGCTTGCCAGTCTCAGCTTAGATGATGATTCTTCACGCCGTGGCGAGTTACCTATGGTCGTTTGCGAGTTTCCGGATGTCTTTATGGAGGAGTTGCCAGGTTTGCCGCCTAAGAAGGAGGTGGAGTTTTCGATCAATTTATTACCTGGTACATCTCCTATTTCGATACCACCTTATCGGTTTGCGTCGGCCGAGTTGCAAGAGTTAAAGTCTCAGTTACAGGAGCTCTATGAGTTGGGTTTTATTCGCCCTAGTTCGTCACCGTGGTGTGCTCCAGCGTTGTTCGCTAAAAAGAAAGATGGGTCCTTGCAGTTGTGTATTGACTACAGGAAGTTAAATCATGTTACAGTGAAGAACAAATATCCAATGCCGAGGATCGATGATTTATTTGACCAGCTTCGTGGTTCCACATGTTTCTCAAAGATTGATTTGCGTTCTAGCTACCATCAGTTGCTTATTCAGGCAGAAGATATTCTAAAGACCGCGTTCTGTACCCGCTATGGCCATTACGAGTTTGTTGTCATGCCATTCGGCTTGACCAATGCTCCAGCGACGTTCATGGATCTCATGAATTGTATTTTCCGCATTCATCTCGATCGCTTTGTGGTGGTATTCATTGATGATCTTCTTATCTATTCTGCATCAGAGAAGGAGCACCATGTTCATCTTCGGGTTGTGTTAGAGTTGCTGCGAGAGCATTATTTGTATGCCAAGCTCAGCAAATGTGAGTTTTGGCTTTCAGAGGTAAAGTTTCTCGGTCACATTGTATCGCGAGGAGGTGTCTCGGTTGATCCTAGCAAGGTCGATACTATTTCTTTGTGGCCGCGTCCACAAAGTGTGTTCGATGTTCACAATTTCCTTGGGCTAGCCGGTTACTACCGACGTTTTGTTTTGGATTTCTCACGATTAGCTGCGCCAATGACTCGCTTAACCCAAAAGGGTGTTCTATTTGCTTGGGATGACTCATATGAGATAGCTTTTGAGGAGCTGAAGAGGCGATTGACTTCGGCACCGATTCTTACTGTACCTGAGAGGGGAGTTGGCTACTCCATCTACTGCGATGCTTCTCACAACGGTTTGGGATGCGTCTTGATGCAAGAGGGGAAAGTCATTGCTTATGGTTCGAGGCAGTTGAAGACGCATGAGAGAAACTATCCGACGCATGATCTGGAGCTTGCAGCTATCGTATTTGCATTGAAGATGTGGAAGAATTATCTGTATGGCGAAAAATTTAAAGTGTTCTCGGATCACAAGAGTTTGAAGTATCTATTCACGTAGAAGGAGTTGAACTTGCGACAGAGGCGATGGATGGAGCACTTAGAGGATTACGACTTCGAGCTACATTATCATCCGGGTAAGGCTAATGTTGTAGCCGACGCATTGAGTCAGAAACCTTGTCATCTTGCTAGTCTAGCCGTGCATGGTTGGAGGTCCATGGAAGATTTGGGTCCGTTCTTGTTGCATGTTGAAGAGGTTGGAGAGCAAGCCACGTTGTGCAATTTATCTATTCATTTGGAGCTATCACATTGGGTTATTGAAGCACAGGCCGATGATTCAGAGGCTGTGGAGTTTCGAGCAAAGTTTCTTAGCGGAGATGCACGTCAGGGATGGATGATCCATGCCGATACTAGTTTGCGTTTTTGTGGCCGATTGTTTGTTCCCTTGTCTTGCCGTGGAGGCATTCTACATGAGTTTCATCACTCGCCATTAGCCGTTCATCCGGGAGGCACGAAGATGTATCACGATCTTAGGCGTCAGTTTTGGTGGCTAGGAATGAAGAGAGATGTAGCCGTGTTCGTCTCCAAATGCCTTACTTGTCAGCAAGTAAAGGCCAAGCATCAATGCCCTGCCAATTTGCTTCAGCCGTTATCTATTGCCGAGTGGAAATGGGAGCACGTGACAATGGATTTTGCTTTGGGCTTTCCTAGATCACTGATTGGCACACAATATTGTAGTTTGTGTGTGCCAATCTAGCTCTCTTTAGTTAGTTTTGTCCTTAGTTGTTTTCTATTTAGTTATGTTTTTATACATGTGCATTTCATCTTGTTTTGTAGTTTTTAGTGTTTTGTACAGGTTATTTAGTATTTCTCGGACGAGTCCGAAAGGCCCTGAGACCATCCCGATCCATTGATAAAGTCAAGAGCAATAGTGCATTAGTAAAATGGTCATATCTTTTGATGTAGAGCTCCGATTGCCAATTGTAATACGGCGTTGAAAAGCTATCGAGAATATGCACATTTTGGGAGAAAATAGGCCGTCGACCGGTACACCAAATATCGTCGACCGGTCGTGGGAAGTCAGAGGAGGCTAGACCGGTACACAGGATTGCATAGACCGGTCTACACTCTGCAGAGCTGCGAGAAATCCCTCTTTAATGGCATTTTTGTAATTGTTTGGTGTAGGGACTATATATACCTTGTATAATTCATTTAGGGTATGTTGTTACTTCATTTTCAGATTGTCTTAGGGTTTTGGAGGAGAGAGCTTCTCTCTCTACCTCCCTCCAAATTCTCTCTAGAATTTCTCCTTCTTCCATGGTGTTTTGTAAGTTTTCTCCTACTTTAATGTGATAGATAATTTTTTGCTCTCTCTATTCATGCACTTTACTTTGTGTATCATGTTGAAGTTAATTCGTATTTGCATTTTCATGTATTATTTCTTTGGTATTTCTTTGGGTTATGTGCTTGTAGTTGGTTGTATGGAGGGCTAGCCTCCTTGGTTTGGCCATAGAGTGGCTAGCACTCCTTGACCTAGTTAGGGTTGATTTCACTACTTAGTGTACTTGAATGTGGTGGTTCTAGGTCTCTTATTGCCCCTAGATTAGGTCTTGGCTTGGTGTTGTTATCTCCTTGAATGTAGGTTGCCATTGTTGTGGCCCTTGCATTACTTGGCGTTATGGCACGCCAAGTGCTCGATGAAATGTGCACATGGGCTAAGTCTTTCTTGAACCATCATATTATTGAATGTTGGATTTCTTGAGGCTATTTAGGAGCTTGGAATATGTGGTTCTTATCTTAGATCTAAATTGGGAGTTGTTATCTAATTGATAGGATGTCGTCAATCTCTTGGCACATTCTATGCCCTTAGCGATGTCACTCTTGATGTTAGATGCATTGTCTAATATGAACCGAATCCTTGCTTCTATTTAATCTCTTGACTCCCGTGAAGTCAATTCCTTCCTAGGTTAGGTGTTAGTTCTCTCTATGGTCATTCCACTTAGTTCATCTAGTTTTCATTAAATTACTTTAAGTCTTAGTTCTTAATTCTTAAACCAAAACTAATTCAAGGGTAGCGTCCTTCCGCTAACACTTTGCAAAACCAAACCTCTCTTTTTAGCAAATTTCTTAGACTCCATCAACTCTCTGTGGTTCGACCTCGATCGTGCCACTCTACTAGTTAGAGTAGTATTTTCGTATTTTACAAATTATCTTTTGTCTAGTTAACCGATTTCCGTCAACTAACGATGCGGGAAATGCACTAGCAAAATGGCGCCGTTGCCTGGGAGTTGTAGTTTGAGTCTAGCTTTTTGCTAGTTTTGAGGTTTTCTTTTGCTATCTATCCCTTCTTTCTTTTCATTCCATTTCATACAAATACAAAAAAATTAAAAAGAAAAAAGAAAAAAAATTTGCATTGCTTATCCATGGCTTCCGGTGACTACCCTTCGTATGGTTATTCTTACCCTTGGGGAGCCATAGAACAACCTCCACTCTCGAAACCTTTGTATCATGAGTGGCAACCCCACTCTAATTTTTATGGGGAATGCAAGCAATATTATGAACCATCTCCCTATGCTTACCCCGATGTCATGGCTCCACAACATTGCTACTACCCGGAGCCCACCGAGACATCCCAAAAACAAATTTCAAAAAGGGATGAGATATTTGCACAAATAGTATATCAATAAGAACAGTTGGAACAGATGGTACAACAAATGAGCGAATTAACACAACAAGTCTCTGAGTTAACCATGACCATACCTTCACAAGAGATGGGGACACTCCCCGAATGGGAAGATTCTCCCAATGCTCAATCTTATAACCATGTGGAGGATGGGAATGTGGATTGCACTTTACCCTTTGAGGATCCTTGCTTTGATGTGGTGGCTCCTTCCGTTCTTATGGCCCATGCCTCAATGGGGATACTCCCCAATTTGAACTCCACTCCTTTCACTCTACCAAATGAGAATGTTATGAACTTAGATGATGATACGAGTGATGAGGAAATTGAGGTGGACCATAGGAGTGTGGAAATTATTGATGTTGTCACTACTTTGCCCACTGAGCCTACTTTGCCATGTATCCCTCAAGAGTCCTTTGAGCGTGCCCTTATTGCACCTATATCAATGCCGACTCTTTCAGAGGACATTGTTAGGGAAAAGCTTGTATTGCCGGTTGTTGAATTGTCCATTCTTTCGTGCGTGACTATATTTTCTTGTGTGCCCCTACCACCACCATTGATGCCTATCTTAGAAAAAATCGATTTTCTTGGTATTGACCGACTCCTTGCGAGTCATATTTCACGTTCTATCCTTTTGGTCAAGGCTTTGAGAATCGTTTTTTATCGTGGTGGTAGGATGGCTTGTCATGTCTTTTTGAAGTGCCTTCTAGCCCCGGTATATTCAAAGTACCTATTCACTTGGCTTGGGCGACTTCAATATTTTCGTGCGAGGTTGGTATTGGTTATGTTTGGGTATGGCCCCCTTTGCCATATAAATTTCATCACCACATTTGGGGGGTCATCGTCCCGGTTCTTGCCTAGTCTTTGAGGCATTGCTATCTTTTTATTTTCTTTTAAGTCATTTTTCTTTCTTTTGTCTTTCTTATGCAAAAATACATCAAAAAATAGTTAGTGCATGCTTGGATACCATTAGCAAGAAGTTTTGGACTAACTGTTTGCTTTGTAGTTGTAGCTGATGTTGTTTTTGTAGGGCTCCTTGTTTCTTGCTTGGCCTTGTAGGCAATATCACCTATGATTTGAGGTATTGGTTAGTGGGTAGTTTTCCTCTTTTCACCCCGGAGGTAATATAATCTCTCCTTCTTATTTTTAGTTCTCCTTGCACGAGGACGTGCTCATTTTAAGTTGGGGGATGTGGCGCATCTTCGTGCTATCTTTCTTTTCAAATTTTTTTTATCCAGTCCCATTTTTTTAGTAGGATTGTGTCGAACCTTGTTTAGACATGTTGGTATTATCTTTGTTCATTTTTCTAGCTTGTTGAAAATTTGTCTTGGCACCTAGATTTAACCCATTGCACTTCATGAAAATTTAGGCTTGAGTCGCTTCGTATCTTGATTGTCTTGATGGCTTGTTTAGTGGAGACTTATGCCCGAGTGAGCTTGGTGTCATACTTTTTGTTGGAGTGGTATCAAATGAACTCTTTGTTGTCACATAACATAATCATACTTTTTGATTGATCTCATTATCTTTGTCATTTTGCATTGGGAATTCACTTTTATCGATTCATCACATTGATTTGCATGCACAGTTGTTGTTGGACCTTGGAGATAATTTTAGGCAATATTTTTGATATTTTGGGACGGTTCGTTCCTTGTTATATTGTCCTTTGTTTACCCACTTGATCCGTCATCTGAACATTTTTCTTGATTGAGCTTCCACTTCCATATTTATGCTTTGAGAATTAGGTTGACCTTTGTGATGTTTACGATGATATTTGGAGGGATGAAGAGGAGTTGGATTGTTATGTTTGTCATCATTGGAGAGATAAGGAGTGTATTGTTCTTTTGCTGTATTTGGAGTGATAAGGAGGATTGTTTGTACTTTGTATTCATTGTGGTGTATCCCTCTTCCCCTAGAAAAAATCATAAAACAAAAAGAGAAAACAAGAAAAAAATTTAGGAAAGAAATCAAGTTGGGAGATCACCTACTCTTTTGCTTTTTAAGACATGTTGTCTTTATTTTTGTTGGGATATATCGTTGGTTGAGAAAAGATTCACGTTTATGGCATAGTTGAAGAGAAAAAATTGATATTGGAGTTGCATTTTAGTTGACGAGGGCCCCGTTGATTGATTTACCCTCTAGATTTACACTTTGCCTATTCTCAAGCATATTTGTTTTACCCTTTGCCCGATACACTTCCCGTACCCTAACGTTATCACCGATGAAGTCCTATTTGATCCTTGGAACAACAAATGCGTGTGCATGTGGATTGCGAACATCATTTCCTTTGTTTAGCAAATTTCCGGTCATGAGATCTTATCCACCATATTTCCCATTCTTTGTGTGTCAACTTGTGCGGGATACTTTGGCCTTTTGATATATATCTTCCGCCCGCACATATGTGAGTACTATATGCACCTATGTTTCAATTCTTATCTTTGAGTGCATGACACGGTGAGTATTTGAAGTCGAGACTCGGTCCGGATTGACCTTCGAGTTGTGAATTACTTGCGACGAATGGCCTTGCTTATACACACGTTGAGTTTGGGTTGTCATGATTTATTTTCTCCTTGCTAGCATTGTGAATCATTGTTTGCCTACATGTGTTTTCGAGGATCCACTTTTCTATTATTTGTTTGGAGTTGGACTTGATTCTCTTGATTTCTATGTAGAAGTAGTCTACTACATTTTGTGGGTTAGCGTTGCTGAAAACCCTCACGAAACCTTACTCGTCCTACCGGGGCCACCCGGGAGTTTAAAGAATCTATCCATTCATTTTTTAGTTTGTTTGTTAATTGTTTTGCCTAGTCCTATTTCTTGTTTTCTCGGGACTAGCAAACTTCAAGTTGGGGGATGTGATTGGCACACAATATTGTAGTTTGTGTGTGCTAATCTAGCTCTCTTTAGTTAGTTTTGTCCTTAGTTGTTTTCTATTTAGTTATGTTTTTGTACATATGCATTTAATCTTGTTTTGTAGTTTTTGGTGTTTTGTACAGGTTGTTTAGTATTTCCCGGACGAGTCCGAAAGGCCCTGAGACCAACCCGAGCCATTGATGAAGTCAAGAGCAATAGTGCATTGGTAAAATTGTCATATCTTTTGATGTAGAGCTCCTATTGTCAATTGTAATATGGCGTTGGAAAGCTATCGAGAAGATGCACATTTGGAAAAAAATTGGCCGTCGACCGGTACACCAAATGTCGTCGACCGGTCGTGGGAAGTCAGAGGAGGCTAGACCGGTACACAGGATTGCATAGACCAGTCTACGCTGTGCAGAGCTGCGAGAAACCCCTCTTTAATGGCATTTTTGTAATTGTTTGGTGTAGGGACTATATATACCTTGTATAATTCATTTAGGGTATGTTGTTACTTCATTTTCAGATTGTCTTAGGGTTTGGGAGGAGAGAGTTTCTCTCTCTACCTCCCTCCAAATTCTCTCTAGAATTTCTCCTTCTTCCATGGTGTTTTGTAAGTTTTCTCCTACTTTAATGTGATAGATAATTTCTTGCTCTCTCTATTCATGCACTTTTCTTTGTGTATCATGTTGAAGTTAATTCGTATTTGCATTTTCATGTATTATTTCTTTGGTATTTCTTTGGGTTATGTGCTTGTAGTTGGTTGTATGGAGGGCTAGCCTCCTTGGTTTGGCCATAGAGTGGCTAGCACTCCTTGACCTAGTTAGGGTTGATTTCACTACTTAGTGTACTTGAATGTGGTGGTTCTAGGTCTCTTATTGCCCCTAGATTAGGTCTTGGCTTGGTGTTGTTATCTCCTTGAATGTAGGTTGCCATTGTTGTGGCCCTTGTATTGCTTGGCGCTATGGCACGCCAAGTGCTCGATGAAATGTGCACGTGGGCTAAGTCTTTCTTGAACCACCATATTATTGAATGTTGGATTTCTTGAGGCTATTTAGGAGCTTGGAATACGTGGTTCTTATTTTAGATCTAAATTGGGAGTTGTTATCTAATCGATAGAATGTCGTCAATCTCTTTGCACATTTTATGCCCTTAGCGATGTCACTCTTGATGTTAGATGCATTGTCTAATATGAACCAAATCCTTGCTTCTATTTAATCTCTTGACTCTCGTGAAGTCAATTCCTTTCTAGGTTAGGTGTTAGTTCTCTCTATGGCCATTCCACTTAGTTCATCTAGTTTTCATTAAATTACTTTAAGTCTTAGTTCTTAATTCTTAAACCAAAACCAATTCAAGGGTAGCGTCCTTCCGCTAACACTTTGCAAAACCAAACCTCTCTTTTTAGCAAATTCCTTAGACTCCATCAAATCTCTGTGGTTCGACCTCAATCGTGCCACTCTACTAGTTAGAGTAGTATTTTCGTATTTTATAAATTATCTTTTGTCTAGTTAACCGATTTCCGTCAACTAACGACGCGGGAAATGCACTAGCAATCACCGGGAGGACAGGACGCTATTTGGATCATTGTTGACCATTTGACGAAGACCGGCCATTTCCTGCCGATTCGGGTTGCTCAGTCTGTCGATTCTTTGAGCCAGTTGTATATTTAGGAGATCATTCGACTTCACAGAGTTCTATCTTCTATTGTATCTGATAGGGATCCCCGGTTCACTTCACACTTTTGGCGCAGTTTGCAGGCTTCTCTTAGTTCGAAGCTTATGTTCAGTACCACTTTTCATCCTTGAAATTGCACCGGAAGGTAAAATTAACCTAGAGGGGGGGGTGAATAGGTTATTAATTAAAAATTATGATCCCCCTTTTTTAAAACAATTTAATTATTTAATTAAATTAAATTGAACTTAACAAAATTAAATGCGAAGAAGAAGATGAGAGAGAACGGAAGGAGACACGCAGATATAAGTGGAAAAAGATATAGGGAAGAAAACCA
>NMUG010012404.1:0-10373 GCA_002855965.1 Monotropa hypopitys
TGAGAACGGGTTCTACAATAAGTCACCAAATACACAACTCATCCCTCTCATGGGAAATTTCGTCGAACATGTGGTGCATGTACCTAATCAAGGTAGCGTATCAATCTCACAAACATCCCTACTAACACTCGAATCTCAATGTTTACCCCAAGATCGAGTCTAGGATTCTCTTAGAATTTTCTTCAAACACCTAGTGGGCACAAGATCACCACTCAATTCCATGAGTCTCCTAGACTATCCCTAAGCCACTCAAAGTGTAGATTACAAACCTAGGCCAACCCTAGGTCACAATAATGTAAGGTACATACTATGACTACTAATTTAAAACCTATGTACACACACACATACTCAACAATAGTTAAGAATTTACCCACCGGAGACAATGGATCTCGAAATCTCTAGGTGAGGGATCCTTCATACTGCTACAATCCGAGACCGTCAATGTGTAGATCGTCTCGTGCTCTCCGACGTTAATGAAGGGGAAAACCTTCAAATCTCAAGAGATCTCTATGGAATCAAGAGAGGGAGAGAGGGGAGAAATGGAAATGTAGAGAGAGAGGGGAGATGACTTACTTGAGAGAGAGGGAGAAGAATTGGGACTGAAATTCGAGCTCCAAAAATGCCCTCAACACGCACACAAAACATATATATACCCTCAACGTGAAAAGACCAAAAGCCCCTTCACTTTAAACTACAACAGGAAATATACACTTGGCGACCAGTCGACAACGGCTAGCTCGACCGGTTGAGGCCTTATAATTTACCCTTCTGAAATCTCACGACCGGTTGACAACGGCTCGGGGGACCAGTCGCGGGCATATCCGAAAGCCTACTAGAAAACCACGACCGGTCGACACTGGGAAATTAGCAATGTTTGAAAAACACAACCCAACCTCAACCATAACTCGTCCCGGGACTTCCCGGAACACCCCAAATCGAATACGAACCAAGTGGATGGACCGAGAAGGAGTCCAAGACCTTATTCTAATCGTCAACGCAAGCCAAGGAATCCGTGAGTCGATTAGAATTGTGAATTAAATTCCAGAAATATATTTTAGAAAATACGAGTCGTGACACCTCATACCCCTTAAAGAAATTTCGTCCTCGAAATTAAGTAAGACAAGAGAGGGGATGAAAACCAAACCATCGACCAATGAGGTCAACGAATTTACTCCTCAACAATGGAATCGGAATCAAAATACACCTCCACAACAACTTCTCAAGAATTTGATCACAACAAACATGGATGAGAGTTCAACTAAGACGCATGAATTCGATACGGTGACTCGGACACTCGGTCAAACATAGATACGACTTTACTTCAACATCCAATGATTTGTCCGCGATAGCCACAATGCAAGGGCATGCTTCACCACCCGTATGCTTACAAGCATGCTAGGAAATAAGGGAATGCCTCCCGATACGATACGGATACACCGACGCGAACCAATTACATAGGGATACCGAAAAGAGGGAGGGTCCTACAAGTGACAACCTCATCCAGAACCAAAATTTGCAATTCTCCCACTACGGCTAGCACCCAAACAAAATCTAGATGAATCGAATGCTACCGACATCAACACTTTCTCTTCTCGGCCTACCAACTCGCACATAAGTAATTCTTATGTCATCGGCCACCACGAGCTAACCATCGCATTACGGGTACCCCGATAAATAAGGATACACCAAAGACAAGATGATACGCCAAGGATACGCCGAGGACACACCTACACGCCAAGGACACGCCGAGGATACACCTACACGCTAAGAACACGCCGAGGACACGCCGACACGGCAATGATACACCGATACGCTTTAAGACCGTTTGCACGAATGCATGGCAAATTATAATTTACGAGGATACGTCATCGCACCAACACCCACAAACCAACCAAAATAAATGCAACGCATGAAGATGCTCTAAATTCTCGAACCAAAGAACACACCACATCCAACACACACATCCTAGTGTGTAACCGTATGACCTTGGTGGTTTGTTTTGAGACGCTCTGACTAGTAGCTCTTCTCAACCCAATTCACCACATCAAACGTGTATCACATAACCAAGAAAGTACTCACGCACCCACACACGCCAATATGTACAAGTGCCAAGCGCAAACAACATGTCATGGCACTAAACTCACACCATGTCTAGACCACAAGATGCATTCGTACCCAACTTTCCCATGGCTAAACAGATACATACATCCTAAGTCCACAAACTTCTTGCCAACGATCAAGCAACATTCAACGCAAGAGCATAACAAACGAAGATAGCGTTTTCTAATTCTACTAGAATCTCGCAACCAAATTTGGAACTACTGACGTTCAAACCAAGGATGCAACATCAATGGAGAGACAAGCATGGGAACACAACATCTTTCCAATCATGGGAAATTCCTACCGAAATCAAGAGCGAAACAAGATTGACAAACGCTACCCAACTGGAAGTTCGGAATAAAACAACACACCACATGGGTGGTCTGCAATTTGAGAGGTAACTCATACAAGACACCACAAGGAACGTGAAATGTCCCACTACATGCATCAAACAAGACGCGAGTCAAAGAAACGTCATCCAAGGACTAACAAGTCTTACAATAGACATTGAATAGAGTAAAACTCAAAAGAATACCATCAAAGAGTTAATAAGCTCCACACGAGTCGCAAGACAAGCACAACAAGCACTAGACATAAGAAGGAATCCGATTCAGTGCTAAAGACCATCAACCAAAGAAATGTCAACCCATGGCCTACGGCCAATCGAACATGAGGCTTCCCAAATCTTCCAGGACCCATTAACCTATGGTCAATGAAACATATAGTACAAAGATACGTGTCAAATGAAACATCCAAGGAGTAACCGAAATCTCTTTTGTCACTAGAGTTTCAACACTACCTAGTGGATACACCACTTATACTCAAAACATGATTTCCGACAAGATGGTCCACCAAGGAGAGGGAAAGAAAACTCCCGATAAGGATCACATCGATCAAAGCCAACACCAACCAAAGGAAAAGAGTCATAGCATCACACCTAGAGATATGAAACCATAAGATACCTCACATGTGTTCCCTCATGACACTCTACCTCTACCGAGTGTGTCCTAACAAGAGGAACAACCAACTTACCAAAAAGAAGTCAAGAACATGAAACCTATGGATAAACAACAACGACGATCAACTCTAGAAATTGTCTACCAAGAAGGTACCACATTATGGATTTCGTCTTCCCTAAATTTCCTCTGCTAGGGATAAACTACCACCACATAGCCCACTCTACCACAAGAAGAGCTAGATTCCCCATAATGGAAGTGACCTAGTGCATATGCACGAAGAAGATCTGATTACGAGAGACTTGCAACCACAATGAGTAGTTGGAAATTCAGGCCACCAACCGAGTCAAGAAAGAGATGTTGCTCAACAAGACACATAAGTGTTTAAACAAGGACTGTCTATATCAGGGTCGGGATAGAACAATTTCACAAGTGACACCAAGCACTCAGAAGGATTTAACACTTACAACGGATTCACAAGGGTGAACTCTCGATCCAAACCTAACCTGAAGAAACAATACCACAATGGTCCAACAAGTCGAAAGACGGTAAGGGACACGCCAATAGAACTCACAACTATGACCATGCAAAGTGTCAGGGATCCTACGACTCCTTACAAGCCAAAGGTTTGCACAATAGGATCACCTATGCTGTCGAGTTAAGAACGATTTAACGAACACACTTATTCATGGCAGTCACAACACCACTCGCAACCGGATATCTAACTCATAAGAGGACAACCCACGTCATTCAACCAAGAAGACCCGAGCAAACATGAGAAAGACAAATAACTCTTAATGAGCATCCAAGCCTCCACATGAGTAGTAAACCCGAATTTCAACAAACGGACCTCTATGTCGAACTCCACGCAACCAACCGATCCAAGTCCACACAAGGTAAGGATTTCAATATGGAATAACACATCACATCCGAACTTAACTCCACGAACTAATGCATCACGGCATCGCTAAGCCTACAAAATCCGAAACGAGCGCAACTAATCCAATTTCGCAAAGAGATATGACCTACAGGTCATATCCCTTAAATAAGAACATTAGAAAATCTCGGTAATGCCTCAAGATTTCTACTAAAATGGAAGAGTAAATGCAAAATCGGATGGACCACAGGCCTATTTTACCATCGACTACACAAGAGTTCACATCCCAACATGGAAAGACAACCGAACCTTGAGAAAAACCCACGAGCCACACAAAAGAATAAAATGGACAACTCCCGATACGGTGTGGACACACCGACACAAAAGGGACAACCATACTTAGAGACTCAAGGGCTCCAATGGGTACTACTAATCGCCAATCCCAAGGCCAAAGTCACCAAAATCCCAATACAACGTGCCAACGAGACCCAAGTTCTGTCTTACTAATGGCAAGACAAGGAATAACCACAACAACAATCCTCGAGTACTTCCACAAATATCATATTGCCATAAGCCAAAACCTCAACTCTAACGAAACAGAGGAGTCAAAGACCAACCGATAACCACAAAAGATACACCATGATCACTAGGGACGAGGACACAAGAGCACCCAAACACCGCAAGGCAACTAGGCTTGCCATAAGAGAACAACATTCAACTTCCGAAGGATGGAAAAACTCAACATTCATGGAAGGAGACAAACATGCAAGACACCTCAAAGCCACAAGGTGCTTTACGTTCTCAAGTGCGTTATATTAAGAGTTTGCCCAAAGCGTAGGGCTGAGATATGTGTAGCACAATACTCGGAAGTCTGAGGTCAAATCCACAGAGAGGGATCGATCCAATAGTGAATTAGTTATTCTTTTGGGGATTTTCAGATTATGGGCTATAGGCGACCAACCAATTTGGAATGTGATTTGTATTTTCTGATATTCTTCCTAAGAACTTGAATTGGAATTTAACTTAATTAAAAAGAGGGAACGACAATGGAGCATTCACCCGAGGCACTAATGGGTCACACACCCTTGACATCGACGGATTACGGCCAAGATGTGGCCATCATCCAGAGTAATACTCAAGTAAACCATCTTGTGGAAAGAGATATGAAACCCCTAGAAACAATCTCCATGAGACATGATATTCACTAACCACTAGGACATCGCACAAAGAACTAAGCGTGACAAAATATTGATAACGCTTAGTCAAAGTGATAACACTAGGGGTAGGAACCAAAAATAGGAAATTCATTCTAGGTGTTCTACACAATGACCACAAGGTCAAGAGATGTGCTACACCATTAGGGCCAAGGGGAAAATGGCTCCAAGGCCACCCCAAACCCACTACTCACTCATTGCCATTGATAGAAAATCAAAGAGATAGAAAGTAAGTGCATAAACTTGGACAAGGTAAGAAAAGAAGAACTTGAGAAACTTACTAAGATGGTCTTTAAAAATCAAATTACTAATCTGAACTTCACCTTCAAGTATTGTTTTCAACAGCCAAAGAGAAGAAGACAAGAGAGAAATACTTCTGAGAGAAAAACCAAAAACTAGAGAATCTAGAGAGAGAGAGAATTGTTAATTGTGTGTAATGTAATGTGTATCCTTGCATCCCCCCACGAATTTGGCTTCCTCTGAAGGTCAAAGACCTTTGCACTTCTCAATTTTCCAAGTCCCCACAGGTCAAACCTTGAGATGAGACCGATTAAATGAAAATAGACTTCAAACATTTTAGCGTCAGACGTACGTGCACCGGTGCAGAGGATACCTGCATCGGTGCAGCCCTTTGACATCATCCAACATTCAACCCCGCTGCATCGGTGCAGCAACGCTTCTCAAATGGTCTGATCACTTTGGTAACCCGGTGCATCGGTGCACCAAATCCTGCATCGGTGCAGGGTTGGTTCCTTCTGAGGTGCATCGGTGCACCACCAATTCTCCAGTTCTCTGATGCTTTCATCATTAAGCTGCATCGGTGCAGCAGAACTTGCATCGGTGCAGACTTCATTTGGGTGGATAATACATCGGTGCATCTCCAATTCTCAAGTCCTCTGAAACACACAAGGTAGTGCTGCATCGGTGCAGAAATTCTTCAATCGGTGCATGGCCCAAATGCCAGATAGTGCATCGGTGCACCATCGATTCATGACTCATCTGTTGCTTTCCAAGCCAGACTGCATCGGTGCAGCACAAGGGTAAATCGGTGCAAACATTGGAAAATCAGCAAACACCATTCCAACTTGCCATGGAACTCTTCAACCATCATGTCCTCATCATAGATCAACAAAGTATTCTTCACTTCAAGTCCATTGTCACGCCACAATCATCAATTACGTCATTAGAAGCACGATTTCCTGAAATCCACTAAAATCGACCAAGTGCACATTATATCTCAAAAACAGCCATTAAACAATGAAAACACATACAAGATGAGCATCGTTAGCCCCTATGATATACAATATTATGGGCTAATCACGACCCCCAACTTGAACGTTGGTCGTCCCGAGCAATGTAAAATAAGCATAGCATAAAGTCACTCTCCTAAGTGCGTGCACGTTGGTATAAAATGCCAATCACCCTCACCAAGTATGACAACGAGTTACGGTGTTTGTGCAATCGCAACTTCCTCATTCGTGTGTAACCGATGATAGTTGCCTTGATTCCAACCTCACATTAGCATAAAGATTTTCACTCAATTCACACAAGAATGTAACACACCATGTTCAAGAAAGCAAAAAGTTATGCAATAACAGGATCACAAGTACTAATCAAGGAGAGGCCAACAAGGAAGTAGTGCAAACAAATAGTACGCAATCACCATGTATAAGATTCACCAAAACAAGTGCACCATTCCAAAAACTATCAAGGACTTAGAGCTTATGACATCAAGGTTGTTCAACAAAAGATGACTCCAAAAAGGATAGCGGGTAACATTTGGTTGGTCGTCTACCCATTCCGCTACCCACACACAAAAACATAACATAAGGCCAACATACGTCCGACTCAAGACCTAGCCTAACCCTTTGGCTACTACTAATCAGCTGCGTTTCCTCCCTCGGCAGGTTCCTTTTCAACTCCACTCTTAACAGTCTCTACTTCTTCTTCATGTCCCTCACCATTTCCTCATTCCTTCTCATTACCCTCACCATTGGCTTCCTCTTCGCTCTCCTCCTCAACCGGTGGTGTATATTTGGTGCCCGAAAGGATCTTCTCCTG
This sequence comes from Monotropa hypopitys, assembly GCA_002855965.1. NCBI lineage: Eukaryota > Viridiplantae > Streptophyta > Magnoliopsida > Ericales > Ericaceae > Monotropa > Monotropa hypopitys. The sequence goes on from NMUG010012404.1 coordinate 7,209, forward strand.
GCTGGTGTGCCACGCCAATTCGGCCCGCAATCGTGCCATCTCTTTCCTATCCTTCTTTCTTTCTTTCTTTGCTTCCTTTGTATATTTGATTAGCTCAACATTCTGACAGAAAATTTTCTTCATCCATGATTCCACTCGCTTGTTGAATCCCAAGGTCTCCACGGAAGGCGGTGATGCAACTGGTGGTGGAATAGATGTGGACGTGGATGGCTGTGATGCCCGGGAAAGCTTAATGCTCTTTGAGAGAGACGGGGCGTTCAATGGTCCAGGAAACCCAATGGTGTAGTCCTTATCAAGAATCTTCACCCCTTGCCTACGGCACAAGGAAGTGATCATGCACGGGAAGGGTAATTTCAGTTTGGCCATCGCATCCAAGGTCTTGGTCTCAATAATCTGGTAGAAAATCCACGAAGCCCAATCACATACATATTCATTGTTCATGAAAGCGTACAATACCTCCACTGATTTTTCAGTAGGTCGATGCTCCGACCCTCGGGGTTATAAGTTGTAATGCATGATTTTGGAGACGACGCGGTAGTCCTCCTTGAAGAAACCAGACTGATTCTCCCCACGAAACTATCTCGGGTCTACATAAACGGCTTGCCGGATGATACCACCATTGATGTGAGTGCCGTCAACTATAGGAAAATTGGTGGACTCCGGATTCGGCCTAGGATACTTCAAGTATTCAGCAACTAAGTCTGGAGTGATCTTGATTCTTTTTCCCGCAACGGTTGAAATGATGTGGTCGTTGCTAGGTCAATCGAAATCCACATTTGGTGCCATGTTCTTATAAAATTCCCACACAACCTCCTTCTTGTACCCCACTACAGGAATAAACCAAAAGCGCATACCTCGCTGAGCGATCTGAGGGATCCCATGAGCTTCCGTCCCCAAACTGTTGATGTCAACCTGTCTTTCGCAACGGAATCCTCTCTTCCATATGGAATCCATCCATCTCTTCTTCCCTGCAATCATGATTGGCTTTGTAGTTTTCCTCTTTTTGACAATCTCATCTAACGTTTCGGAATCGGAGTTGGAGTGTTCACTTGTCTCCTCCTCAGGTTGGATTTTCTTTCCCATAGTCTTGGTTCTGGCCATTTGTTTGGTTGAGAAGGGTGAGAGTGAGAGAGTAGGGAGAGGGGAATAGGTCAATCGGTGCAGAAGAAGGGTTGTGGAGGTATTGAATCGGTGCAGAAGATTTCGGGAGAAAGAGAGGGAGAGATTGAGTATCGGTGCAGAGGGAAGATTTTCGGGGAAAAAGAGAGAAAATGGCCTTTGTATTTTTAAAGGGGAAAGGGACGGCTGGGTCTCAAAATTTTAAAGAGGAGAGAAAGAGATTAATGAAGGATTTTTGGGAATTGGTAGATACAGAATTTAATTTGGGATTTGAAAGAAAAGAGGAATGGATTTTCGGGTTTACTGGGAGAGAGAGAGAAGATTGAATTAAGAGATTTTTGGAATTGGTGGGTTCATTTAAGAGGGGTAAGGAAAATTAAAAATTTTGGATTCACACAACAAGTTCTGGTTCCAAAGAAAAGAGTTGGAACATCATTAGTAATCAGGACGAAGAAAGGAAGTTCAAAAGACTTTGTGCTCTGTTCACACACGATGCATTGGTGCAACCCCTAACTTGCATCGGTGCATAGTCCAAAATTTCATGCACAAGTGCACATTCGATGCATAGATCCACTGCTCCTTGAGGTCAAACTTGCATCTGTGCAAAATTTGGTGCATCGGTGCACCTGCTCATCATATTTTCCAAAATCTTTTCCAATCGGTGCAATACCACTTCTCAACAACTCTGTAAAAATCTGACATAACCTGCACTGGTGCAAGGATTGAGTGCATCGGTGCACCTGTGTTCCAAGAATCTCCCAACCGATGCAGTCTGCTGAAATCTTACCAATCGTTGCATCAGTGCAACAGTAAACTGCACTAGTGCAAGGTCTGTTAACTTCCCAGGTCTGATAGCAGGGTGTCTCATCTCTCAACTGGACATCCAGGGTACTCAAACACACTTCTGGTCAAGGAATCAAGCACAAATCTCCCCCACACAACTACACAATGCCGGTTTCCTAGGTTCATAGAATGACATGACGTTATGGCTTGTGGAAATGGTCAAGGAAAGATTTATGTGGTCTTGTCATAGAAAAGATGCCTTGAGAGGGTAAATGGCCTAGTGCACATGTAATTGGAAATCTAACATATGTGAGTTGTGCACGTGAGTAACAAGTATGGTGGATTACAAATGGTGTTACAAGGTGTGTTCAAAAGAATGAATCGCCATGGTCACACATAAACAATGAAAATCACAACCACACACCACCAAAATACCCAATGTTCCATGGTAAACAAATAATGGCACACAATGCCCATGCACGCACGTTTGAAAAACAAAACTTTGCCACTCACATATGACATTGCTCATGACAACACATTTCAAGTGAGTACCCCACCCCACCCCCAACTTAAACGAGTGCACGTCCTCGTGGAAGAAGTGAAAATGAAAAGGGTACTTACTTGAAGCATGAAGTAGAACTTGTTTGCAATGTGTGCACTTACAATGTTGGACCTTGAAATGGTTCCTTTGAGCTAAAGACCTGCGATTTATACTAAAAACAATGACTAGGGGAGAAGTGAGATGTATCACTAATAAAATAGAACTATAAATTGAATATGGTTGTTATGTTCAGGGTAAATCACTACTCAACAGGATACGTCCTCAGTTTTTATGAGAAACGCCCAATCGAATTTCATGACCATCCCTACTAGATTAGTTCCGTTCGAGCACGGAAAAACACTAGAGCTATCTCATGATCCATGGATTTAACGTCTCCTAGACGCACAATGCAACGCTTAAGTGGTATCCTTGGAAGTTGGCTCGTCCACATATGTAGGATCTACCAATTCCTCAACCACTTCGTCTAAAGGGAAATTTTCCAGAAACAGTTTTAATCTTTGGCCGTTCACTTTAAAGACATTGGTTGAATTTAGTTGCGCAATATCGATTGCTCCGTGGGGGTACACATGGTGAATGATAGAGGGTCCAACCCAACGGGATCGCAACTTCCCAGGAAAAAGATGTGTTGTCCCTTAATATTTTGATGATGATTTTAATTGAATTATTGTATGCACTCAATTTAATTTTATAAATGGTTATTG
>NMUG010012405.1:0-10373 GCA_002855965.1 Monotropa hypopitys
ATCTTAATCATTTAAGTCTCTCAATTTCCTTTTGTGATCCTGAAAGACGTAGTCTCCTTGTTAAAATTATTATATCGTCTTTCGTTTCACTTGTTATCAAATATCTAGATTCCTCCCATGTTTGGTCTTTCCTCTCTAAATATATTTGATTATGGTCTTTCACCATATGACGAATTCTTATTTGCATGCTCGTCAAAGAATAAATATCACTTGAGCATATTCCCCTCTAGATCTTTTTCCTAGAATGCTTAAACTTAGGGGGAGTATTTTTTTCTTTATCAAGTGTTATTGTCTTAGTGCATATAGAATTCATATTATGTTATTGCATGTTTTTCTATTATCTCTCTCTATCGCTCAATTGCTTTAATTGCTTATATCTTTATTGAGAATTTTTCTTACTTTAGACTCTTTCCTTATTGTGTTTCCGGACAAAAGGGGGGAGAAGTATTGTCATAGGGAGAAGAAATGTGAATATGAAAGAATTTTGGTTAATGGAAGAAATATTAAGTAAGGGGGAGAAATTAATATGTGCTAACAATGTCTTATGCATAAATGGATTTGACAGATTTGGCATTGTTAAGCTTATTGCTTTATTATGGCTATTGTTGTACGTTTTGGCTCATTGTATGTTTTGCAAAGAGTTTATTTTGTTGCAGGGCTATTTTGGACAATAAGAGTATCCTTGTCTTTATTTCCTTATATATCTAGCTTTTGCTCCTTTGCATACATATTTTGTTACATCGTGCTTGCAGGTTTTCATTGATCTTCCTTGTTTGCAGGTGTTTCTACTGCAACGTAGATCTTAGAATTATAGCTAGTTAGCTATTATAGCTGGATAGGTTTCTATTTAGCTTGCCTGTTTTAGCTATTTCTTCTTTTTGTTATTTTTGTTCCAGAAAAACCAAAGGGGAGATTGTTACCATTTTCCGTATTGACAATTTTCCGGAATGGTTAGTTGTATCTTGCTTCTTTTATTTTGGTTTGGGGTAGCATAGGTAGATGCTCCACTTCCCGAGCCATGAAGATTTGATGCAGCTCATCGGCACTAATTTGAAAACACTTCGGTGTCTAAAGGTTCTTGGAATGACCGGTTCATTATTTGGTACAATAGTCTTCTTTGGTCATTTCCTTGTTCCTTTGTAATTCTGTTTGTCTTTGCTCGATTCTATTTCCTGGTGCTTGGATCCTACATTCCTATGTCATTCACTTGCTTAAGGTTCCTTAGATTTTTTGTCATTTGGTGTTAGTTGGGTCCATGTCTTATTTCTATCCTTCATCCTTGGTTTTCTTCCTTGGGTCAGCACACTTAGAACCGGTTACCGATATCAAGGTACCGGTTCCCATTTGTGGTAGCCTGGCTTTTTCAATTAGGTCTTGGTTCTGCCCCCTCCAAGATACTGTTGTCCATTCTACAGGGATACCGGTTGCCATCCAGAACCGGATACTGGTATCCAGATCAGTTTCTTGGTATGGTTTATGCTGCAGTTTCTTGCCCTGCTCTCGGGTATCGGTTCCCGGAACCTCAGTACCAGTTTTGAGCCTTGCGGTTCCCCTTCAGTTTGTCCTCCCATTTTTGGTCACCATCAGTCAACCAGGGTACCAGTTTTCGGGTACCCCGGTACCGGTTGCGGGGCCCCGGAACCAGTTTCCCCAGCTAGTCTTGCGGTTCCGAATTTCTCTTGGCCTCTTTTGATTAAAGCTTCCTGGTACCGATTCCCACTCTCCCCAGTACCGGTCCCCTCTGTCCCGTACAACAAAAAATAATTTCGTATCTTAATTTTTTTGAGCTTTAGAGGAGCATTTTAAGGGTATTTTGGTCATACTTAAGCATCCTAATCAACCCTAAAATGTTCTTAGTCTTTCTAGGTATATATACAACTCTTAAGAACATTTTAATTAGATTCAAGAACTAAAAAACATTCTATTTTTGGGTGGCTGCTGAAAATTCACAGATTTGTTCCTCTATTGAAGCACACCTTGAAGGTTACATCTTCTTCTCTCTTGCTCTCACCCTTCTACTCTAACCCTTGTATTTACTAAGATAAACTACATATATATTATATGTTGTTGTCTTTCTAAGGGTTATTGTGTTATGCTTTGCACATTGGGAGTTCTAAGCTTTCTTGAAAACTTGTATTAATATTCTTGCAAGAGTTATTAGTTAAAATAGATTTATCCTTGATATTTGAGAGTCAGGCTTTAATTGTTCATTGAGTTCGTGTTGTTATCCTAGTTTATTCTAGGGTTATATCTCACAAAATCTCTTGTAGAGTTATTGTTGCACATATAGCTTTTATAAGTCTAGCCCTTTTTTCCTTGAGATTTTGAGGTTTAGTTGTAGTACTCCTTTTGGGATTGTCTTCAAGCTTATTGCTTTGTCCCTTAAACCATAGGTTTTAGAGTTCCTACAACTTGTTGTCTAATCTCTCCTAGGATTAAATATAAGCCTTGTGCTTTTTCCCTTGCCCTTGTGGTCTTTGAGAGATTGTGTGAATATATTTCACCTAGGGTTATTTTCAAGCCTTGTGCTTTGCCCTTGGCCTTTTGGCTTGGTGAGTATATGTTTCGTACAATCTCTTCTTAGGGCTTTCTATATAGCATTTATTTCTTTGCCCTAGTCTTCACTTGAGATTGTCTTTGGTTATTTTGGAGAATTCTATCGAATATCTTCTTGGATACTTGAACCTTATAAATCAACTTATTCCTTGTAGTGAATCACCTAGGACTTTTCTTTTGGAATTGTTCATTGGGCTTCTTGCCTTGATTCACTCTTCCACTTGTGTACTTTAAAGTATTGTCACTTTTGCAGTGCTTTTACTTGTACTCTTTAGTCTAGTTTCCTTCTATATGAATACTCTCTTCTAGTGTATGTAGTGGATTGTCTTGAGGTTCTACTAAGTCCTCTTGATTTGGTTTTCTATTTCTTGTCCACTCTTGTATAGTGAATCATCTTAAAGTTTCCTTTTGAATTCTTTATTGGGTTTTTACCTTGATTCACTCTTGTAATTAAGTACTTGGAGTATTGTCACACTTGTTGTGCTTTTCTCTATACTCCCAAGTCTTAATTCTATATTCTACTAGATCATTCTTGTATCTAATGTTTTGATTCTGTTTGCTCGTTCGTGTTGCACACGCCCGTAATTGTTGACCTATCTACATTGGCCGGAGCACTCTGGAGCCGATCGCAAGTCGGGGATCAGTGCGCTGCACTGTGGTGTTATAGAGAATAGCAGAAGGGGTTCGGGGAGCTTTAGGATAGTAGGAGCTAGGTGGGTTTGTGGTATAAAGCTCGGTAACTCTTGTATTCTTAAACCTTTATTTCTAGTGAAACCGTAGATTAGGTCAAGTTGTTTTACACTTAGGGATCGATTGATGCCTAAGTGGTTTCCACTATAAATCTGGTATTGTGTTGCGGTTGTCTCTTCATCCCTTACACTCTCTTGTACCTGTGATTATTTTATTTCTCTTATACTTTTGTGATTATTTTATTTCATATATTATTGTCACAGTTTGCATGTGCTAAAATAAATTAAAGGAAGTTGAGTTTGTTATACAATAAGAGAATCATTTTGATAGTTAACATAATCGTTCATTAGTTTAATTTCAAAAAATTGAAATACATTGTTTTGTGTAATAATCAACTAAAAAAGTAAATCCATTATATTGAGCAAATAATTTTTAATTGGCCAACCTATTCACCCCCCTTTAGGTATTGGTCCTAAGCTTCCGCGTAATATCATACAATTTTACTAAAAAACTTTTTAGATTGGAGACATTCCAGGTGTGTGGGGTCTTGGTTTTGTCCAGGTATGTTAGTCTGTAAGCCCCCTGTCCTGCCCTACCAATCACTTTGTAGTGCCCTTCCCAGTTTGGCCCGCTCTTTTTATCTAAGGGATCCTTTATGTTGCCAAGGACCTTTCTTTGGACCAAGTCACCACCTCCGAATTCCCTTCGGTGAACTTTTCTATTGTTGAATCTAGCGAGTTGTTCTTGATAGGATGCCAGCTTGACGAGTGCCCTTGTTCTCTTCTCTTCTCTTCTTCCAAGTCTAGCTGTACGGCTAGATCATTGTCATTGCCCCTTGTAATGACTGCTTGTATCCTGTAGGCTAGGAAGAAGGGTGTTTCGCTGGTGGACCTTATGGGCGTTGTGTGGTAAGCCCAAAGGACTAGGGGTAGCTCATCTTCTCTTAGCTTTGTCCAACATTTTATTGATGCCGTCAAGGATTGCCTTGTTGGATGCCTCTACATGTCCATTGCACCGTGGGTAGCTAACAAAAGTATAGAAATTTTTGATCTTGTATGTTGAATAGAATGTTCTGAACTTGTCTTGGAATTGCATGCCATTATCCGATACGATGGCATACATGATTCCAAATCTGGTGATAATGTTCTTCCATACAAACTTTTCTGTGTTGCGCTCAGTGATCTTTGACAACGACTCTACTTCAATCCACTTGGTGAAGTAGTCTGTCCCCACCATTAGATACTTCTTCATTCCTTTTGCTTTCGACATGGGTCACACAGTGTCCAGGACCCACTAAGCAAAGGAACATGGACTCGTAAGAGGTACTAAGTTTGATGAGAGAGCATGAATGATGGGAGAAAACTTCTGACACTTCTCACAATTTCTGATGTAGACTTTGGTATCTTCTTGCATGTATGGCCACCAATATCCCTTGGAGATGACCTTGTGTGCTATTGAACGTCCTACGGTGTGACTGTCACACCCCCCCTTCATGGATTTTATAAAGAAATCGTTGAACAAGGTCTGGATGTACGCAACACAAGTACGGCCCTGTGAAAGACTTACTGTAAAGGATCTTATCCGGCGAGAGCCAATACTTTATAGACTTGATCTTTATCTTATGTGCTTCCTTCTTGTCTACGGGGAGTTCATCCTTTGTTAGGTTAGCGATAATTGGGTACATCCAACTCGGACCTTTATCCAAATCAAAGGTATCTTCTGAGTCCTTTGTTTGGATGCTCGGATGGGATAGAGAATCGATGCTTATTGTACGACGGGGCTCTGAAAATACGGATGAGGCAAGACAGGCCAAGGCATTTGCATGGCTATTTTACCGGGAGCTGGTTTGTACTATTTCGATCTTTTTGAACTATTGGAGAAACTTCCTGGCTACTACTGCATATGACACCATCCTATCATCCTTCGTTGAACATTCTTCAGAGAGCTGGTTGATTACAAGCTAGCTATCGTAGTGAATAAGTAGATCTTCAGCTCCATATCTCCTTGCACTTTTGAGCTCGGTTATCAACGCCTCATATTCTGGTCATTGTTGGAGGCTTTGAATTTTAGGCGGACTGCCTGCTCTAAAGCCAACCCTTCTAGTGAGAACAAAATGATGTACATTCCTAATCCCTTATTGCATGCTGATCCGTCCACAAAGAGCCTCCACTGCTATGTTGTGTGTGGCTCATCAACATTTGGCAACACAAGATGAATGGGAGTGGTCTGTCCATCTTCTGACTGTTGTTCGGGTATCTGTGTAGGTTCGTGTGAAAATTCTATCGTGAAATCCGTAAGGACCTAACCCTTCACCGTTGTGCAGGGAACATACTTGATATCGTACTCTCCAAACTCAACAGACCAAGTCGCTACCCTTCCCGATAAATATTCCTTTCTCAGAATAGACCCAAGGGGATGGACGGTTGATACTTCAATAGTGTGATCCAGAACATAGTGCTGAAGCTTCCTTGAAGTCATCACCAATGCTAAAATCAACTTTTCCGAAGGGAGATACATGGTCTCCACATCCAGCAACGTCTTTTTAATGTAGTAAACTAGTTTCTGTTGCCCTTCTTCCTACTTGATTAGTACGACACTAATCGCATGCTCTGAAACTGCCAAGTAGGCAATCAAGACGTCTCCTATCTCTGGTGTAGCAATTAACGATGGTGTGGCAAGATACTTCTTCATGTCCTGAAAGGCTTTCTCATAGTCTTCCCCCAAGTGTAGTCTATCCTTTTTCTCAGTAGCTGTAAAATAGGTTTGCACTTGTCTGACGAGTGACTTATGAAATGGTTGAGCACAACAACTATTCCGGTCAATCGCTGCACCTCCTTAGTCCTTCCCGGACTTTGGAGGTTTTGCAACACAACAATTTGATTAGGGTTGGCCTCTATGCCCCTCTGAGTTACCAGATGCTCAATGAATTTTCCAGAACTTACACTGAAAGTACATTTGGATGCATTCAACTTGAGTTTGAACTCTCAGAGTACCTGGAAAGTGCGGAAAAGGTCAATTAGATGGGAGTCCGTATCCTTTGACTTGACCATCATGTCATCGATATAGACCTACATACTCTTTCCCAGCAAATCCCTGAACATCAGCATTTCTAACCTTTGATATATTGTCTCGGCGTTTCATAGGCCGAAAGGCATGACTTTATAATAGTACAACCCTAACGGTGTGATAAAAGATATTTTCTCTTGATCGGGCTCATACATATTGATCTTATAGTAACCTCTGTAGGCATCCAAAAATCTCATCCGATTGTATCCCGTAGTAGAATCCACCAATTGATCAATTTTGGGCATGACGAAGCTGTCTTTGGGGCAAACCTTGTTGAGTCTTGTGAAGTCAACACAGACCCTCCAGGTTTCGTTCTTCTTCTTGACGATCACTATGTTGAAGAGTCACTCTAGATAATAGACCTCCCTGGTTGTATTATCTTGGATGAGCTGATCAACTTTATCAATGACTGCTTCTGAATAGTGTGCGGCTGAGCATCTTATTTCTGCATAATTGGCTTGTGGCGTGGGTCGACGTTAGTCGGTGACATATTATATTTGACTCTACCCCGGGCATATCCTGTGGGGTGACGTAAAAATCAGTTAATTCAGACAAGCATAATTACTTGATTTAAAATAATTCAAAAATTAGGCGTAAAACTTATGAATGAAAAATCAATTAAATGATGAAGTGCTTAGAATTATCCAATTATGTTGATTGTTTTAATGTCACTTAAAACATTATTTTAAATTTTATTAACGACTCAGATTATTTATGAGAAACCTAAAGTAAATTTAAAAAAGAAAAAGTTTGAATTATTGAATTGAATTAATCATAATCATCCTAATAAAATATGAGGTGATATACTGTATCATTTGAAAAATGCTAGTAACACATCATGTTACACATCATTGTGCATGTGCGAGGGTAAAATGTACTTACACTACCCTTTCCGGTAAACGGTTACTTGACTGGATTATCTGGTCACTTTGCCGACTTACACCTACTTCACCTGGTCCTGCACTCAAAGGCAACAGTTAGAGGACCTCCCGCCTCTAGCGACCGGAAGGCTCTCCAATGACTAAGTTAGTCCTGATCGAAGATAAAATGTAAGTTGTGAGTACAAGAGGGTGAGAGAGCAAATTAGCATGTACCGTTCTCAGGTGGATGAACTCTGGTTTATATACTCCTTCCTTTCGGGTTCCCAGCTTCTCGCTGGGAACGAGGTCCTCCTCGGACCTTTCGTCCATTCTCTTCGTGTAGAATGTGGGCCTGCCACATTCCCGACAAGATCGCATGTCTGCAGGCCTTTTTACTGTTCTTGGGGACTGGATGTTCTCTTGGGAAGGAAAAGTCTGACATGCATGCTGTCGCACCGCCTTCTGGCTGGCTGACACGTGGACCCCTCGTCTGCCTCCCTTCCCACACTGTTTTACTGGATGCCGCGCTAGTGGATGTCGGCCGCACAGAGCCGACCTAATCCGTACAACGGGCCTTGCTAGGGCACGTGTCTAGCTGTACCAGACCTAGTCTGACATGTGCCGTACTGGATAAAATGACCCCGCACCGTGAGGATGTCTAGCCGCACAGGACCGACCTAATCCGCACAGCGCAAGATGCTGATGACGTGGCAGCCTGAGCTGCGCTGGAGCTGGGTTAGTGCGGCTATGGTCTTGACGCGTGGCAGAAATCGATTTACCCTACCACAATTGCCCCTAGCTCTGGCTGCTTCAGCCACACAGCGAAAGCGGGCAGAGCTCCCAGTCTTCAAAACGCTGTCGTTCCAATTTTCGGATAAGGCCAACCGCCACTTCTTAAACGGTGCCTCAATAAATGCGTATTTATTGGTTGGGCCCCACGCACTCTGCGCGAGGCAGGTTGTGACCGTTGAGAATCATGGGCATACGCATGCCGTCACTTTGGGAAAGGTGCGGATGCGCACTATAAAACTGACCCTTGGCCAGAATTTGAAAGTTGCCCCTTCCTCGTCTTCCTTGCACCCGTTTTGATTCTCGTCTTTTCTGAACACTAATTCTCTGCCTTTCTCCGAGTAAGTTGTCTTCCCTGACCATGGGTTTCTTCAGATCGCTGGTCGACAACCCTGAGGGACTCGAATCCTTTAGGGCCGAGTATGGGGTCCCAGACGACGTATGGATTGAAATGGCTCCCCCTGATTACAACAGGGAGAGGGCAGATAGAGATACTCTCCATGTCCGCCTAATCCATGTTGTGGAGGGTGGGGTCCGATTCCCCCTTCATCCCCTTCTTCGCAATTTTCTCTCGTACTTGAATCTGACTCTGATGCCAGTGGCGGCCAACACAGTTCGGGATGTGATGGGCGTTGCTGCCTTGAACCACCTTACGGGTTCAAGGATAACCATCTGGGATATTATGTACAATTATACCATCAAACGCACTAGTGGTAACTCCTGGTACCTGAAGCATCGTGTCAACAGGACCAGATTGGTGGAGTGGCTCCCGGACTATGCCATAGGGGACAACGATGACTTTCTGATCGTGACTGGGAATTGGGAGTTCTCCCCAGGCTCGAGTAGGGATTATCCGGTCCCTCGCAGAGACGGGGCCCCTCGTCAGTTTTCTTATTTTTCATTTTTGTTGTTTCTTTACTGCTTATCCGTGATAACTATTGTCTAACTATTTGTTTGTCGTTCTGTTGCAAACGCTTACCTGAACCGCAATTCCCTCAATAATCCACGCTACAAGCACCGAGAGGTCAAGAAGGTCTCGACTTCCACAACCCATCTGGGGAACTCATTCATAGGTCTGTCGACAGGCTTTTGGGTTATACCCCGCACTACATAGGGTACCGCGGTGTTCGGCGCTCTGCGGCTGAACTTCAAATCGCTCCTCCCGCACCTGTTGCACCGGCGCCTATCCCCTTGGTCGACATTTCCAAAAAAGAAGGGGAAAGCAATAGCGGAGAAAGGGAGGGAACTGCCGAAGAGGAAAGCACTGAGAGTGACAATCTTACTGTGATTGACATGTGTGAGGTAACCACTGAAACTGCTGATCCATCTGCGGCCGGTCCGTCCACACGGGAGCTGCCCAACCTCATTCCCGATCTACGCGTTCTGCGCGACTGGGAACAACAAGAAGAACAAACAGGCGACAGAGGCGACATGTCGGTCTTCGCCCTTGCTGAAATTGCTAGGAGGACCCAAGTTGCTGGGAGGATCTTGGGAGGTCGCTCGCTCACCCCACCGCAGGGAGTAGCTCAAACCGGCGGTGAAGCGGCAGTCCCGCTCACTACTGCCAAGGTAACCCCTCCTCTATCTCCTTTTCCCCGTCCTGTAGTGCACGCGGCGACTGAACTGCCCCCGCACGCCGCTCCAAAGTGCGTGGCTGATCCACCAGTGGATCCTGTCGCTACCAAGAAGTTGAAGAACAAAGGTCCTGCTAGGGCCGAGCAGCAGGAGGTTGCTACTGACACTGTCGGTAGTTTTGTTGGGCCTTGGGAAAACGTCATACTGAGAGAAGATGGGACTCCCATTCAGAAGGGTGCCAGGGTGTTTGATGGGGACAATGCTCGCGGGCTCTGCCGCGCTCTGATGCTGCCCCTTGACATTGCAGACGAGTAGAGACACAGTTCGGCGGAGCTGTCCCGTCGTTCGTTGGTATATGCAATTAAGGTAATCGCCCCTGGTTGTTGCTTTCGTCCTTTTGTCGGTTTTGTCATTCCCTTTTGGCTGTTTTCTTACATTTTTTCCTTTGAGCAGGCCCTTTAGATCTCTGCTGAGCTTGACTCGCGCATCATCCCCCTCCAAATCGAGCTGACTGTCGCGCCGGGAAATTTTCCCGTCCTTCCCTCGTCTTCCCTCTTTGGGAGGAGTCGTTTTCCGGGACGGGAGAATCTGCGCTGATGGCATTTATTTAAAATGGGGGTTTATTTGGAAAATGGATGATGGCCTGAGTGTGCCGATTTTTAAATTGACAGAATCGCCACTCGACATTTTGTTCTGGGTGTGCCAAGTCACCATTATTTTTACTTGAAATGGATGTTCAAAAAGATGTCATTTTATTCGAATAAAATGTCTTTTTGTGTGAAAAGATGTCTGCGAACCAGAAATTCGAAGTTCGGGGATTAAATTACGAATGAGAAA
>NMUG010012406.1:0-10372 GCA_002855965.1 Monotropa hypopitys
ACATGGACAAACATGATGTAAAAAAACGTTTTATGTGATTCTCGGCACGGACATGACATGGCCATGAAATACGGTCAAAAATGGATAAGAGCCCGAATGCTGGGGGCAAGGGCAGATACCATGCATGAAGGGACATGCTATAAGGTTGGGACCAAACTAGATGATCATCGGATGATATCATACCACTTTGCAAATTACGGGGTAGCTCCCCTTGTTCTGGTACTGTGGAGACTGTAATTGGTTGGCTTGATGGACTGGTTGACAATCATACATTTCGGGTGGATTACCCAATGCAATCAATATGCACTTGTTGCAGGTTCATGCGTGAAAGATGCCGAAAATCTAATATGACCAAAATGGGTCAATGATACTACTCTTGAGGCTATTGATCCATTCATACTATGTTTATCTGAAATAATTTACTTGCAGGAAATGATCTTGGTTGTCCATGAAACTTGTAGTTTGGGCATGTACTGAATTCACTCTAGCTTTATAGCTTATGTGTTTCTCCAAAAACTTTTTTCAGGATTTGAAGAGCAGGAGTAGGAGCCCTTGGAGTTTTTTTCATCTCACTTTTTGATTACCATATGTATCAGCCCATGGGGCTTGTTTTGTATCTCCTTGATTAAATTAATGAATTAATGTGGGTACTTTTGCTAGTGATGCACTCTTTGGGTTTATTTCACGCTTTCCACTATTATTCAATCTAAAATTATTCGATGAATCCCTAAACTCATTAAATAGGGCCTATAGCGATCTTGCTCGTTGGCCGGTCATGTCTCATGTGTGATTGGGTCGTGACATTAACCATTCATTCCGAATTATCGCAAAGAGTTGTGGAAGCTCAAGCAAATGATGAAGAAGAAGCCATCCTCCATTCTAGATGTCTTGATGGGGAAGCACTGCAATAATGGGCAGTGTACAAAGATATGAGGATCCGTTTCAAGGGAAAATTGTTTGTGCCATTAGCTTGTCGACCTGAGATCTTTATTAATTTCATCATTCTCCATTTTCCGTTCATCCAGGAGGAGATAAGATGTACCATGATCTTCGATGCCAGTTTTGGTGGCCAGGAATGAGGAAGGACATCGCATGTTTTGTCATGAAATACCTCATTTGACAGCAGGTGAAATCCGTACATCAACATCTAGTCAGTTTGCTACCACCATTACCTGTGCCAGAGTGGAAATGGGAGCATGTCACCATGGATTGTGTGTCAGGCTTGCCAAGGTCACAAGAAGACAAGGATGTCATATGGGTCGTAGTGGACCGATTAACGAAATTAGCTCATTTCTTACCTATTCGGACTTCTCAGTCAGTTGACTTTTTGAGCCGATTATATATTCATGAGATTATCTGTTTGTACGGAGCACCGTTGTCTATCGTATCTGATTGTGATCCTCGATTCACATTTTGTTTCTGGAGGAGTTTGTAGAAGGATTTTGGCATGGATCTTCATTTCAGTACAACTTTCCATCCGCAGACAGACGGGAAGTCAGAGCGTACTATCCAAGTTTTAGAAGATATGTTACGGGCTTGTGTCTTGGATTATCTTGGAAGTTGGTGGTATCATCTATATCACGACTTGATTTTTTAAAATATCTTAAATTCAATTCTTCAATTTTAAAATCTACCATGGTGAATTTCAAATCAATTCTATGCCTCCACATCTCGAGTTTTAATTTCCAATAGTGTCAAATGACATTTTGAGTTGGGTTCTATTGGTTTCCGAGAGTCTTGGACTAGTTCGGGGTAGTTAGAGTCCCCGGTGTGAAGCTGGTGTGATGATTAGTCATTTCGGCAATGTGCCGAGGGCCTTCTAGGCCCATTATAAATCCGAAATGTTCTCTGAATCTGAATATATTCTTCATCAATGTCGTAAAGAATTCAATTGTGAATCCAACACAATTTAAATCGTCTCATTCGGAGTCCGGACGAAGAAGTTATGTCCAAAACTCTCCCGTCAAATCTTGAAGTCCTTCTTGGTGTCACAACAGAGTGTCTGTGCACAGGTGCATGCACCGGTACAAAGTGGTTATGTTGGAAATTTGGCCCAGTTGCACCGGTACATGGATCGGTGCACAGAGTTTCTGAAATTCATTTTGGTGCCTTTGCACCGGTGCATGCACCGGTGCACAGAGCTTTCTGCAGATTTTTGTAAACCCATTAAGGGCATTTTGGTCCTTTCGTGTGGGGGTATATATGCTATGTTGGGCACGATTTCCTATCATTTTCGCTCAGAACTCTTAGGGTTTGAGTGCTCCTCTCTCTTTCTCTACCTCCATGTTCAACCCCATCTTCTCTCTTCTCTTCCACTCCATCCATGGAGTTTTTGAAGAAATTGTCTTCATTAAAGATGTTCACACGGACGATCTCTCCGCAACCATGGTGGCATCTTCGGTGGGTGTTCACAACCCTCACCTAGGATTTCTAGAATCCTTAAGTTTGAGGTAGGAAATCCTATGTCTAACATGGGTGCTCTTGTGCTTCTCCCTCCTCCCCCCCTCTTGTGTGATGAAATTTCTAGTCAATTTGGATTAAGAGCATTCATGGAACAATTGACCTAGGGTTAGTCTTATATCTATAAAATTGGGAGTGTAAGTGTGACGTCTAGGGTTGGAATTTGATGTCCCCTAAGTCAATTTCATATTCTTTGCATTTTAGTGAGAAACCCCAAATATTGAGGAAAATCTAGTGTTGGGATTTGTGGGAAAATTGGGGATTTTAGGTTAATTGATGTTGCTATGATCAATTCATTTTAAGATCAAGGTTTTAATTAAGTTAGGTTTGGATTGGTGACTAGATGGCTTGGGTTTTGTATTAAGAACGAGTTGTGGGGAGTCATGTCCTTAGTCCTATTTTAACATAGACTAAGTGTTTGATGAAATACCCAAATGGGTCTTGAGGTGCAATTGAGGTTATGTGAATCCTTGGGAGAATGCCTTGACTTAAATGAATTTGGGAAATCGAGAGAGTAGCATGATTTATGAGGATTGATATTGAGAATGAGAAGGATTGAACTTGCATTGGGTATTGGCTAGCATATGTATGATCACCATATTTGCAATAGTGTCTGGCAAGGGGTTTTGCATTCCATTGAACTAGCATTGGTCGAGAATGCATTGGATTCATGGCAATACACATGCTAGCCGTGGCTAAGTAGCATTGATCAAATGGTATAATAATCAACACAATATATGAACATCTAATATTGAGGATGTGCTCCATGAGGGCTACTCGTGATCAATCATGAATCCATCACTATGATTCACAAATGTAACGAAATAGAATGGAATGCGAGCTTTGGCTATAATGGTAACGATAGGGGTTTTGATAATATATGGGAATGGTCTTGACTAGATGATTCCCGGGATGGTCGCTCCATCCACGATATTGCGCACAATGGGGGTGACGTTAACCCTCCCGACGGCCTTTGGGAATGACAGAAAGGAACGGTTGGTGTGTTATCGGAACAACCATGCCAGACCTACCCTATCGAAGTTACACAACGGAAACATAATAAAAGGAAAATTGGGATAACCTGGAAGGGACTTGGCTAGATGCTTCCATGGTGTACCCACCGATTGAGAAGCAAGATAATGGAAAGACTTGAATCATGGCAACAACGAAGTCAAATCAAAGTGCATGACATACGTTACTTGGAATCAAATGAGTACATCCTTGCACGATATAGTAGGGGTTGTAGAATATCACATGTAGAGTGAGGATCATGATTATGCACATCATTCATTGTCGAGTCATTTACTGTATGTTAGACAAGCACACACGAGTCCACGACAAGCTTAGCCATGGTAGAACATAGATTTTACCTACTTGGCGTAACGCCCTCTTCTTTTATAAGTTGAACCTCCTTTTGAGGACTCTCTACCTTGGAGCACTTGTCACTTGGTTTGAAGATGAAGCCCCCCTTTTTGGTATACTTTTTAGGCTCTTGGAGCTTGTACTTCTATGTTTATTTTTGAAAAGTAAATGACGTTTATGCCACATTTGTATCTTGTAATTAAGGGAAAGTTTCAAATATAATAAGTAGTTGTATTCCTATTTCCGCACTTTATTTCATCTCATGTCTGGATGTTTCATTTAGCTATGATTGTGGTTGGATGGGTTGTGTCTTAGTTATTCTCCAATTATAATCATTTTAAAAAAAATGGTTTGAAAATGTCACGCCCCGGATTTTCAAACCATATTTTTTTAATGGAATAAAGAATGACCATTTATAAAACCACATTAACCAAACCATATTACAAGGGGCCGTGAATAGTCAAAATACATCTTTACAAATTCCTTACATGAAACTTGCTTGAAATTGAAGTGCATACGAAACCTTTACATTTGAAATGAAACTCAACTACAAGTAAAGGAGAGAAGGGGATTTATTACAATGATACAAAATAAAATACAAATGGAATGCCGCTCACCAAAAAGGAAGATGGAGTAAGCCAATGCCAACTCCGAGCTACAAGCTACCAAACTATGCAAACCTGTATAAAACTGTAAAAAGAAGGTTGAGTCATAAAGACCCAGCAAATATGCGTCTATCAAGTGCAAATATAATTATGATGACATGTGCAAGTGGTGTAAATCCCTACAATGCAATCCCAAGCATGCCATCTCTCATACAAACTCAAACACCATAATCAAGTCACTTCCCAAACCAAGACACAAGGACTTACCCAAGTCTCTCATTCACTCAAGATCACCAAAAGTTAACCCAACCATTCAATCTTACTCAAGACTAACGACAATGCAACCAATAACTTCTCTTTTCCAAGTACCCTTTATTCACGTAACTAGGCGACGTACACTAGAACGAAAGACGCAAGGACCAAAGATCTCAACCATGACTGTTCCCTTACGATACCGCATTACTATCAAACTATCTAGGGAAGACACTCCCAAGAACACAATACATCTCTAGTGGCACCGCTACCAACTATCGAGCACAAGCCCAACACCGCATCGAATCCACTAGCTAATTCCACGACTTATCTTATGCCCACACAATCCACCGAACCACATTGAATATCATCAATCCTTTCATGTCCTACATATACATATCTATGTAGATACACATTGGTGAATTGATTTATCTTGCTTTATTTATTTGTTCGACTCCTGACTTAACACAACTTTGAAAACGAGTCACACAAGTCTCGAACCGCCTTACGAAATAAAGAATGGCCTACAACAAACATGCACCATATCTTTGAGAGGAGTCACACGAGTCTCAACTGCCTTACGAAATAAGGAACGACCTACAACAAACATAGACCATATCTTGAAAACCAATTTGAAACCCTTAAGCTCAGGATCGATTTATAGTCACCTCAACGAATTCAAGGATCGACTATCTCACGAAGGAATCACGAACTGATTCAGGTTGTCTCAACGAATTCAAGAACCAACCCCACACGCGAATGACCACGAATTGGTCCGAGGACCACGAATTGACCCGGAGATCATGAATTGATCTTTTCTTCCCACACATCCACAATCACATCATGTTGTTGGTTGTTTAATAGGTGAATTGATTGGATTGACGAATTCAATCCAAGGGAATGAATTTCCCAACATTAGTGACGAATTCACTTCAAGGGACGAGTTCCCACGTAAGTGTGACGAATTCACACTGTAACACATATATCATCTATCCATTCATCCAGCCAACGCAATCTAAGGTCATTAAATCGAAAGGATAAATTCACATACTAAGTGTGATGAATTCACATATCGACGCATAATTCTCTTTACCAAGGCATTTCACCAAACACCTATAGTGCACAAGTGCACACAAGGGTCCTAGTCACTAAGGACACCTAATCAATCACCCAATTTTCCACCAATATACTCAAAGCCACACACAAGAGCCTAATTAAGATTTAACAATCTTATGAAACCATGAACCTAACACGTAAGCCCCTTGGGCATTGTATCAAACACCTAGCTGGTACAAGATCACCGCTCAATTCCATTAATTAGACTCCTAGGACAAAACCCCCAATTTCCATCAAACTCCAACAATTCCCAATACAAGTCCTAGGCACAGATTGACAATCCTACATCCTTATATCCACCAATAACTCTCCAATTCCATGCAAGGATGCCATCAATTTCAATTTATCAACCATGATTAATTTCATAATTTCTAAAACATGGGTTTTAGAGAAAACCTTTGATTTTAATCTTGTAAATCAATTAGGTGGCCTAACACAACCACACAAACACAAGATAGAGACATATTTACCTCAAGCCTAGCCAATGGAGAAAACCCTAGATGAGGGTGCCTTGACACCAACACGAACTATGCATATAAATGGTGAGGTTTCGGCGAGGTGAGCAAGGTTCTCCAAAGAAACATCTTCATTGGAGCTTGGAAAGGAGGAGAACTTCTAGAGAGAAGGGAGAGAGATGCTCTAATGGAGGTAGAGAGAGTGGCTAGGTCAAAATGGTGAAGGGGATGACTAAAAATCGTGGGCACAACATATATATACCCCCTAGGGTAAAATGACTCCACTACCCTTAATGAGCCAATTCTGGGCTCTGTACACCGGTGCAATTCCTCTCTGCACCGGTGCAAACTTGCACAAATAACCAACAAAAGACATTTGCACCGGTGCAAGATTCCTCTGCACCGATGTAAACTTAGTCCGAACAAAGTAGTAGGTTTTTGCACCGGTGCAAGCTTTTCTTGCACCGATGCAAACCCCTAAAAACCCTCTACACCGGTGCAAACTCACTTTGCATCGATGAAAACTCCTCCCGTGATGATATTTTTATGCCAAACTCTCCCAGAACTTCCCCAAAACATTTCGAATTGAATACGAACCATATGGATGAACCGAGAAGGAGTTCAATGCCTAATTTTAATCATCAATCCAAGCGAAGGAATTCATACTAAATCCATTAATCGATTAGAACGGCGAATTTAATTCCAAAAATGTATTTAGAAAATATGAGTCGTGATAGAAAATCTGGGGCGTGACAACTTGGTATCAGAGCTTTCGGTTGCAAAAACTTAGGCCTTTGGGGAGACTCTTAGTCTCAATGGGTTGCATTGGTTTTGAGTCTTGCATTGTATAGCATTGAGCATGATTGATATGTGCATACATTGGCATGATCCATGGCATATAGTAAAAGGATGGAAACCGTGCATTGAGTTCTCCTTGAGTATAGCCCCGATTGTGATTTATTTGAGGAAGTGAACCCTTGTGCGGGTAGTTCTTGTAGACTAAACTGGTATGGTGGATTGTTGAGTTCCTTAGTAGGTTTAGATTGACCTTAGAATCGGGTGTTGGACTCTTGTAGGATGGTTGTTGAGCCTTCGAGAAATCCTTAGAAGTTGGCTTTTGGGTCTATGATCACTGCCTTAGTTGTTGCACCGGGAAATTTTTCCATCCTTCCCTCGTCCCCTCTCGCGGGAAGAGTCATTTTCTGGGACGGAAGAGTCCGCGCTGTTGGGATTATTTGCCCTTTAGAGGGTTTGTTTAAAAAATGGGTGACAGCCTGAGTGTGCCGGTTTATAATTTTCGGAGTCGCCACTCGGCATTGAGTCGTGGTGTGCCAAGTCACCGGTATTTTATTTGAAAAGAATGTTTAATTTGATTTGGAAATGTTTAATTTGATTTTGGAAAAGGTGTCTGCAAACCAGAAATTTGAAGTTCGGGGATTAAATTATGAATGGGGAAGGTGTTAGGCACCCCACTTGCCCTTTCGGTACTTTTATTTTCAAAAGTAAATCTTTTCGTAATCCGAAATCAATTATTTTCTCGGCTTAGAGAAATGAAGAATTATTAATGACATGAATAAAATGAATTGAATTTAAATGATTTATGGATAATAGTTGTTGACGGGCAGATTTTAGTCCGATTTAGTTTCTGAAAGAATTACTCGCGACCTTTCGGCCCGGTTTTTGATAAGAAAGAATTATTTTTGAGCCGGACAGAACTTCAGCGAAAAATGATTTTCTACGATCGGACAGAATTCCGACTTCGTTTGAGAAAACAATTTTGTTTTGTTAATTTAATTTTATTTACGACAGTCGGACAGAACTTCGACTGTGTTTTAAAAATAAATTTGAGCCAGAAAGAACCTTCAGCTGAAAATGATTTTCTGCAGTCGGACAGAATTCCAACTGAGTTTGAAAAGTGATTTTGTATTTTCCAGTCGGGCAGAACTTCGACCGGTTTTCAAATGTTTTATTTGTTTTATTTATTTATTTATTTATTTAGTATGAGAAGTTCCAAAGAATATTAAATGATCTGGCATGACCCGGGTCATAAAGCATTCTTTTAATTCGAGTCTGATAGCTACTGCAAGCTTTCACTTCAGAGTACGGATCGAGGAACTTGATTTTTGGTTTTAAAAGTGTTTCTAATGTTTTTCAGTCGGACAGAGCTTCGACTGTGGAAAACGAATTTTCTGTTTTCTTGGGTCGGACAGAGCCGCGAAAATGATTTTGGGTCGGACAGAGCTTCAACCGCGAAAGAATTTTTATAAAGTGTTTGCTTTTTAATATGGAAATTCCATAGAATGTCAAATGCTCCGGACGGATCTGAGTCACAAGACATTCTTTTAATCCGAGCCTGATAGCTACTGCAAGCTTTCACTTCAGAGTACGGATAAAGGAATTTGATTTTTATTTTTAGAAAGTGTTTTGAATATTTTTCAGTCGGACAAAGCTTTGAATGCATTTTAAAAATGGGGAGGGGAGTTATTTTCATTAAGTGTGAAAAATTCTACAGAATATCGAGTGTTCCGTACGGATCCGAGTCACAAGGCATTCCTTTAATCCGAGTCTAGTAGCTACTGCAAGCTTTCACTCTAGAGTACGGATACAGGAATTTTATTTTATTTGAGAGTATTTTAAGGAAAGCGAATGTGAATCGCTAAAGAGAGATAGAAAATATGTATATGCATGGATACGGGTATAAGATATCATGTATATAAACTGAGCTGGATATAGTCTGAGCTAGACGGCAATACATATTAATATAAACCGAGCTGGATATAGTCTGAGCTAGACAACAATACATATTAATATAAACCGAGCTGGATATATTCCGAGCTAGACGACAAGTATATAGCATACCGACAAGTCCGGGTTATAGAAATGAAAATATAAACAGTAATTGTATTTTGGGGGCGAAGATGTTTTTATGTTCTTCTTGTACGCGACAGCGGAGCCGGCATAGACAAACATGTATCGAATTCTAACGAGGAGAGAGACATAAAGTAACAAATTCTTTAACAGATATTGGTTCGAAAGTAGAAAAGACAAGTATTAAAAATAACTGCAAATTGTATTGAATGTATCTATACAATTCCGGGAGACAACTTCTAAAGATAGCTTCTTTAAAATATAGTAAGGCATAGTATCGGACGCGGCCGATTAACTAATGCCGAACTATAAATTAGAAGACTATCAAGAGTCTTCGAAGAATATAAAAAATAAAACAGTATTTACCGAAAGAAACCGGTGGAGGTTTGACTAGGTTTCACTACTTCACGAAGATGCGGAAAGAGGGCTTGTAGATTTTCGGGGTTTTGGGTTGGTCGCTAGACCTTTTGGTCGCTGGAAATTGGCTTGGGTTTGAAGTGATACTTCAAGAACGAAGTTGGTTCTTGGATGATTTTGGGTTTTGGCAGAGGTTCGGCTAGATTTGAAGTGGTTTAAGAGAATTGACAAGAAAAATACCCAGAGGTTTTGGTGATTTTGGTTGAAGTGGTTTGCAATAGGAATGCTTGGATCCTAGAAATGTGGGAGGGTGATGGATATTTATATATATTAAATGTCGCAACTATATTTGCGACATTGAAGGACTTTGGGTCAATGGCATGGTACGCGGGCCATGAGCTGGCTGAGATATTTTAGGAAGCTTCCTAGGTCGTTTGGACATTATCTTCTTTGCAAAATTAAATAAAAATTAAATAAAATATCTTAAAAATTAAAAAAGTATCCCGGAGTTCTGAATCTTGGTCCGAAGCTTCTATTTGCACTTGAACGGTCCCTTGACGAACTCTGACTTTGACAATTTAAATTTGATATCCATGATCGTTGAATTGGATCGTGAATATAGAAAATGTCTCGGGCTTGAACCGGACGTTTTTTCGGGAAAACCCTGAAATTCGGCTCCGTTGCTTTAAACAAAGAGAGAAGTGGTGGGTGCACCTCTTGGGTTGCTCAGCTTCCAGAAAATCTGTTCCGCAGGGAATGTCAGACTTTGAAGATGAGGTCCGTGCAAAATTCGTTCACTGATTTCCGGACTGCTGGACAACTGCAGGGAAAACCGAACGGATTGGCGTTTATCCTCAACTAAATTCCGATTTTGGATCAGATGGATTCAGTTTTTGT